>BRDA01011329.1:66808-78094 GCA_036984385.1 Crenuchus spilurus | reverse complement strand
AGAGTTTAACTTAAAAGAAAGAGTAGGAGGAAAGGAAGGTCAGGAGAACACCTACAACAGTTTGAACAAAGATTTACACATTTCAGAATACAAATGCTGCATGTGGATCTAAAACCAGAGACAGAGTGAACTGAATGGACGGTCACTGACAGAGTGCTAATGAAACACGTCATGTTAAGAGTAGATTTGAAGCTAGATGGGTTGTCGCAGTAACAAAATGACACTTATGGTGCAAGTGGGAGAAAGGGTTGGTAGATTTTGGGTAAAGACTTGCCTTTCTTCAATCCAGTCTTCTTTGTTGACAGGGCTGGACTGGGCCATATCTGTGATGTCAGAGATGATGGGGCCTGACTTAACTGGTGTGTTAGATGAGAAAATGCCTGTTCCAGTGAAAGTCGTGCCAGAGGACTGGAAGGAAAGGAGGATGAGAAAGAAAATTCAATTTGAGACGGAGAAGTACTTTATACATCAGTATTACTATGGACAGAAAATAATAATGTCCAATTTTGGAATGACCTAATGCAGCTCTTACTTGGAAAGAATTACTTTGAGTGCTATATTTACTTTAATTGCCTTTCAGGGATGAATTAAGTTTTTGAATCTGAATTAACTTTAGTGTTCTTAATAAATAAAGAATAATAATAATAAAGAACAGTAGAGTCCTATTAATGCATTAACACAAAGTTATTTTATTTGCATTGCATACTCACAGAAAGTGTGGGTGAGTGTTCCAGAGAGTATTGTCTGCTGAACTTGGGCATAGAGTGTGATGTGTTGCTATCATTTAGCATTAGGGGCCTAGAGAACAAAAAGTGAGTGAGAAGAGCAAACGAAGCAGAAAATTTCTATTTGAAGGGGAAAAAAAGCAAGAAAGACAAAGTTGGAGAAAAGTTCCATAAAGTTTTACAGGTCTGTCTGGGGTTGTCTAGAAATGAATTGGATAAATGTAGACAGCATATGTGTAAAATATCTGAATGACTTGCATCTTTCTTTTCACTCCAAGAACTCTGTTGGACCGTGCCAATGTAACTAGGAACTGGATGAGCTGGATGGATACAGAAAAAAAAAATTAGGATACTTCTTATGACATTACAGCATTTTTATAGTATTTCCATACAAACATCAATCTAAACATTTTAAATGCTTAGAAGCCCACAGAGGAAGCATTCATTTTATCATGAACAAAGAACAGTGTAATATCTGCAGACATGGTGTTACCTTATTCACAACTTTCTGTTGTTGGGCATGTTTTTGCCTTAAACTTGCTACTTCTCTCCATAAAGCTTCATTCTCACTGAAAATAGAGACAGAGACAGATATTTGTCAACATACCAATTAAAAGACATGATTATATGCAATAATAAATACACCAACAATGATTAAAGAGTGGAATATTTGTATTTAAAGTGGTAAGCATAAAAGAAAGCTGGTTTCAATTCCTTGTAATAAAAAAGACAAAAATCACTGAATATTGAAAGCATAAATATAGTCACATTTGAGATTTTATGTGCACATTTATCAGCCCAGTAATATTAGTTTTAATAATAGAGCTGAGGAGGGTCATGCAGGTTTCATGATAACTCAAATGTTTCAAATTAAGATACTCTACAACGTGTATATAATAATGTGGCATATTCTTGCAGTTTAAATAAATATATACGGTATATATATAAAACATTGATAGAAAAGAGGGCAGTACTTCCACACAACTGCGGTGGTGTTTGGCTAGCAAATGTTCAGAAAGCAGTCCTCTTTTAAAAGAAAGTTTAAAAGATGAGACATTCTTGGCGACTTTATTTCACCAAGTTAATGACTATTAAAAGATCTAAGCAGCACTTGTTTATTCAGGTTTTTATTGCAGCCGGGCCCACTTCAGCTCGGTTCCCCAGACGCTGTTAAAGCTGCTTTAAGTGTGTGCATATGGGCCCTGACACAGCTTAAATCACCAGAGCATAGCACACAGGTGGATATCAAACAATTGTGAAATTGAAATATATGGCACTTCATCTCTCCACGGCTCCAGAGAACGAGGCTTCAGATGCACTGGTCACCTATAATGAAGTGGTAAGCTCAGCACATGCTACATTCTAATGTCCACAGATGTCTTCAAAATGTTCACGTCAAAGAAAGAAACAAAAGAAATATGGACAATTTGTTAGAATACCACTTCAACACTGATAGAAAACAGATCATTTGCTTTTAGGGGGCTTTTCAGGACTGATAGTGTTGCATGTGTTTTGTCACAATACTAGAGGTTTGCTAACTGTAATCTGAATGCTTAAAACGAAGATATTACAGTAAACATATTACAAGGTTTTGTAAAGGTCAAGTGTACTTGTTAGTCATTCCTTGGATGTCCAACTTTACCAGCAAGGCAGGAGACCTATGTCAGACCTCAATCATTGACCAGATCTTTTCTCCTAGCTACAGATAAACACTTGGTGCTCAAACCTCAGGCATACAATGTCAACATAAAACTAAAATGAAAAACTGAACAAATGTACAGTGCTTAGTTCACAAATACTTCACTGAACTGCAATTAATTAAAGGCACAGTATGTAATATTTCAGGTAATCAACTAAATCTGTCACACTTGATTGAGGAACTGACAAGCTGGCAAAGAAGTTTCTACCCATGAGAAAACAGGAAAATGTGTGTGTGTGTGCGCACGTGCGTGTGCTTGCGTGCATGTGGGTGTGTGTGATTTTGCAGTCGGCAGCATATGACAGATATAGCACTAATTGAAAAAAATAAACTAAAGATAAAATGGCAGTTGCCACCTCCCCAATACTCACTTTCCACTGATAAATGAACATGGTAACCTATTTTAAATAGGAACACTTAAAGGAACAGTATGTAATATTTTGGGTTATCTTTTAGCAGAATTTATTATAATCACTAATAAAAATGATTAAAAACATCTAATCATTATAAACTAAGAAGTTGTTTGATCATTTTACCTTAGAATAAGCTGTTTATATCTACATTGGTCGTTGGTCTAACACCGACTGAGGCCGCCATGTTGCATCGCCATGTTTCTACAGTAGTTCGAGGACAAACGAGGCTAGCAAAAACCGTTTGTGTTGTAATGACGAATTGGCCACTCAAATTTGATGGCACTGTAGCTTTGTTTTACCGTTGGCTGACATAAAACAGGAGAAGAAGAAATGCACATATACCTCAATAAGAAGAAATACACGGAGAAGCAAGAATAAAGGTTTTTTGGTTGATTTTTTAAGATGGCGGAACATTCTTATGCTCGTCAAGATTCTTATGCTCGCCTCAGTTTGTACACCAACCTTCACTGACGTAGATTATTAAGCTGCCCCCTCTGGTTTTCCCGGACTGCTGGTTACTGTCCGCTCGGAAGAGCTGCTGGCTGGCGAGCTGGAAGGCCGAGTCCGGCATGCTCTGGTTCAGCCATGTTTCTGTGAGACAAATCACCATGCAGTTCCTCATCTCCCCAGAAACATTCATCCTCAGCCGCAGGAGGTCCAGCTTGTTGTCCAGAGAGCGGACGTTGAAGAGGAAAAGAGACAGAATCAGGGGACAATTTGCGTTAGCCTTTAGCCTGGCTAGCACGCCTCCCCGTTTACCCCTCTTCTGCCGCCGGTCTCGTCTCTTCCTCCCGGCCTGTGTTCCACTCCAGCGGGCCGGTGTCCGGAGAAGCCATAGTCTGCTCAGCTCAGCCCAAATGTTGTCCAGAGTTGCTACTTCTGTGGCTAAATTGTATCTTATCTTCATGAGTTCGGTTCGGCTGTAACTCAACCTCCTAGGGCGCGTGAATTCAGTATCAGAACCGACGTAAACGGACATAAAAACTACTAAAACTGGGTATGCTAGGAGCGTGAGAAGCCGCTACACAACTGCGCGCCATCGTCTTGCCGTGAAAAAAAAAAAAGTGATGTGTTTACTGTTACATTATCCTGTGTTTGTACAGAAAACAGCTAACGTTTACAGTAGCACTACTGAAGTGCAGAAAATATGTTTCGTCTGTGCTGTAGCTATGATAATTTTACATATTACATTTCCTAAATTTCTAATTAAAATTAATCTTACCACTTGACATATCACTAGCTCTAAAGCTGCTATTAGACATCGCGTTCGGGAGTATCAAAGATTTGACACCTTACAGCCACCGTAGAGACTTCTTCGTGTTTTGAAGGGGGGGGGGGGCTTGTGGAAAGAGTCTTCAGTTGGTTGCAATATGGAAACTAAACCACTAGATGTCGCTGGAAACTACATACTGTGCCTTTAAGTTACATTAAGTATTTATGGTATAGCCAATCCATGCACTGTCTGAGCTGAATAGAGAAGCAAAAAGTAAATGTGGGCCCAGGTAGTTGCCTAAAATAATTAGCAAGTCAACTGTGGATGTGATTTAAAACAGAAATGAGTACGAGGCACAGGAAGATTTACTTTAGGGCTGTAACTGATTGAACTAGGTGCTGAACTTAAAATGCACATGGAGTGCAATTTAGATAGCCAATCACTAGCTTCAAATCAAGTCTGCTTAGAGAAGGAATAGCCAAAACAGTCCAAAAAACATGGAGATTAGGTGAACGAGCTACTCTAAGTGACCCTGGTGTGTGTACATTAATGTGTATGTCTGTGTGTATAAATGAATGTATCCGTATATGCACAGATATAGTTTGGTACTCTGGGTGCTCCCCCTGGTGCTTGATACAGTGATCCAGGTAGACATTCGTTTCCGGTGTAGAAGCTGTGCGCGATTGGATGCCGTCTCCAGCCAGTGTGTGTAGTTGAGTTCCAAGTGTGTAAAAGAATTGTGTTGATTGTAAAGCATCTTTGGGTATTACAAAGGTGCTATATAAGTGTAACATTTAATTAATTCACTCAACAGTCACCAAGGAGTCCCATTATACAAAATTAATGGACGAGGCAAAGAACTCCATGATGTGAAGTTTGAAGGCCGTTTTCGCATTTGTACCCTGGATGCAACACAAAATAAAGTTTTCTACAAAGGCCTCTGTGCACCAATCTCCAAGAGTTGCATAAGCATTGAAGATAAAAGAAAAAGTGAAAAATCAAATAAAGCCATTTGACCTGCAGCAAAGCCCAGTTTCTCTGTAGCTTCAGCCAATGCAAAGCTCACTGAGTGCAGGAGAGAGGAAAGAGCACCACAGAGGTGATAAGAGTGAAGAAGTGGACTCCCAGTGGGCAAGATTCTTCTTCTGCCTTTATGGAGCCGAGAGGAGAACTCGGCTGTCCTGTAAAGCAGTCCTGCAGGCCTGTAAAAGAGCATGGAGAGGGAAAAGCCTGCTCCAGAGTCCTCTCCTGAGCCCTACAGTTTGCCCCCTGCCCCACTCTCTACTTGGGGCCAACAGAGGGCTTTATTGGGGCAGGTGTGGATTCCTCTATGCAAGGGAGATCAGAGCACTTCCAAATCCCCCAACAGAGGACCCACATGACCCATCCCTTCCATCCAAACGCACAGCGAATTCGAAAAGAAGGAAATAATGTAACAATCTGATTATAGTAAAAATCCTTAAGAGGAACTGCTAATAAAAGAGGATGTGTTCAGTTATTCTAAAGGGCTGATTGGCATCTAACACACAAAATTTCAACCATCTAAATACTCCTGAAGTAGACTATTTTTATTTTTTTAATGTCAACATTCTTAAATGCAGTTTTATGCCATCAAATGACAATTATTTGGACATTCTTGTCATAACTTTGGCTAGTAAAAAATTTGTTTAACCTTTTAAACTCCAGGCTTTTATTACATCCTAATGAGTATTAGCCAGTAACTACACTGAAAACAATGCAAACTGGTTGAGTTATTCTAGTTATAAGTGTGTTAAATGCAAGTCTGGAACCACAGCTTCTACCCCTCCATCTGCTTCTAAACCAAAACAAGGAAAAACCTATTCAGGCCAGTAACTTACCATCTGCTAGCAGCTAACTTTAACCATCACTAAGCAATGATAGAATACCAGTCACTCCACTTTACATTATCATATGAGTGGATGATTCATCTTTTAAAATGATTACATTTTTGCCTCAGTTGGCGGAACCAAGTCTGCAATGTGGCTTTAGAGATTGCTAACATGATTGTAGATAGCACCAGCTTAGCAAATATTAGCATTAGTAGCCAACAGGCTACAAACATCATGGAATATGCTGAATTTCAACTTTTTGTCCCATCAAGCCCTAATTTCAACTTCAGTTAGCACAACCATGCCTTTACTGTGCTGTCAAGATCTGCTAACGTTAGCATAGTTAGCATCAGCTTAGCAAATGTTACAAGTTAGATGCTAGTAGGCCATAGGTTAGATTTCCAAATTTCTGTCCCTTCTGCACCCATCACTTATCTTCACTCTGTTAGAATGGAGTATAATTATTTAAACTTGTCAGTGAAACTTTAGTTAGCAGAATCAAATCTGTTACAGCACTGTTAGCCGAGCTAGCAATAACCAGCTCTACTCAGAGTTAGCAGTACAACATTTAGCAGTTGTTAGACTATTCTTTTGAATCTCTGTACAAGTGTGAACATGAACTGAATTTTTTTTATGGCTTTTGAAACAAATGCAGGATGGGGAGTAACAAAAACGTAAACAGCAACGAATTACACCAACTGAGCAGTTAACCAGCTCTTCACATGTTTAGCTAACCGTACTGAGAAAACTATTCCGAGACAGATTTGTAAGCACTCTGAACTGAACCACATACGTTAGAAAATGCCACTGGAAAGGTTTCTCTACATGCTTAGAAACATTCAGCCCTACAGGGGAAAAAATAGGCTTATGTCAATCATGAAAACACATCTATGGAAACAAACCCAAAAAGGAAGCCTTGTTACCCTTTAGGATCATTTTCATTTGATTTTAGAAAGTTAATTAAAACCATTCATAAGCTTGCACCACAAAAGCACGACCCAAACCGCATGTCCATCTTTGTACAGTTTTGTCAGTTTCAAAAAGGGAAATGCAGAGAAGGGAGGAAAAAGGCATCTCCTTAAGTATCTACAAAACCCAAAACCAGATTTTACACAAAACCTCGTAAGTATGGGACAATGGGGAGGGCAAAGGCCACCATGCTCTGCTGACAGACAGATATGAATGAGCTCATCCACAATATCCAGTCTGCATTTCATCATGTCAGTGACATGGTATAGCACCCACCCTGCCCTGCATGCATGTGCTCCAAACCACAAGTCCTGAGCTACAGTGACAGTGCAATGCAGCTGTGTGCTGTATGTGTCAGAGGATGTCTTAATGATGTGATCTTTGACATGGGCTCCGACAGTCTTAACTTGCAGCTGGTGAACTACATCCCACTTGCGTGAGGATGTCTGCCTGTTTTAGAATGGTGACTAAGGCAGGCTAAAAGGTGAAGCATTACCGCATTGTCACCCGTGAGTAGACACCCAAAGGCTGAGGCGCTTAGCCCACATTCACCACGTAATGGAGCTAATCCACCAACTATTGTGCTAAATTTTCAACAGCTAGCAACAAGACCCATTCCTTTGACCGATACCAAGTTTTCTAAGACAAACAGCAAATAAACCAGCTCCAAAAACAAATGTCTGCTTATAGCCTGAGGATGTCCTACCTGAACATGCATGCAGGCACAAGAAATGTCAATAGTATGGTTGATAAATAATCTACAAACCAAACTTATAGTTTCAAAAGAAAGTGCAATGAACCACTGCAATTTTAAATTAATTACTTTACACCATAATGTATCTGAAACGTTTCAGGAACATGCCAGAGCCACAATATCTCCTGTGTGTACTTCAGTCTGTGTTGGGGCTCAATGAATGCTTCTTCTAATCAGGAGCTTAAAATAAATGGGCTTTAGAGAGCCTTAAAGTAGATGCCGCCCGGCTCTGCTCAAGGAGAGAGAAAAAGGGTTGGGGGAAGAGAGAGGGGGGAGAGACTGAAAGAGAGACAAAGAGTGGGGGGAGACAGAGACAGAGAGACAGACACAGACAAACGAACAGACACAGACAGAGAGCGAGAGAGAGACAGACAGACAGAGACACATACACACACACAGAGGGGGAACTGGTTCACACCATTCAGACACAAACAATTCCAAAGAACAGAAAAGGCTAATTCCATGGTTCTGATGAACTACATGGGAAGAGATTACACAAGTCAGCAGTTTCTTCTTCTGCAGTCAGACTCTACTCAATTCTCTGCTCATGTGGCCATGAAGTGTGCCAGTCTTCAAAAAGATTTAGATGTAAAGACACACTGAAACCTCAATGACTTAGAAATCCCAACAGTATCAGAGTGCTTGACTTACTGTTTGAGAGTGCTGATTTTGGAATCCATTGACTCTTGCTTTCCTCTCATGTGCTGCACATCTGAGATCATCTTTGTCACATCATCTGGGCTCAACTTGAGGTCCTCATGCTTGATATTTGACACCTGAGGATGAAAATCATGAAACTGTCAGAGAGAGAGAGCACAAGAGGTGTGTGTCTGTGTGTGTAGGAGAAGATATGGCTGTGGCCTTGCCCTGAACCCTGATGGTTGGATGTTCGAGAGAGAGAAAAAAAAAATCAGTGGAAAGCATTCACTCAGGCTTTGGGTTTGATTTCACTCTGAACTGGTCAGTTGGCCAGGGGCTGCAAATGGAAAAGGCTGTAAAAATCAGAGCACTGGAAAAGGCCTGCATCTGAGGGGTCAGGCAACGGCAGATTACCAGCTCCTGGGCCCTAATCCACATAACCCTGGCAGACAGACTCCGAGAACCCTTGAGATTAGATCAAGCTGGGCAACAGCTACAGGTAAAGGACTACACCATAACATGATTAAACTATCAAAGTGAAGATATACCATCATTAAGGTTTTCCTTTCCAAACAACTACTGTATTAAAAAATATAAATAACAAATATTAGCTTAGGCTTTCATACAAGAGGGAGAAAAGCTTCTGACACTTTCAGAAATGTTAACATGAATCATGTACAATATTGCATACGAAAACATATGAACTCATTGCATTTTGATTAATGTATTCAATTAATCACATCAAAATTATTACACTGCATTTCAAAATTAATTTGGAAAATAAACAACTCTAAATTCAGATGTTTTTAGATTTTCAAATTCAGACATTCATTTAGGTCATTGTTACTTAAAGTACACACTTAAATGTGATTACTTAATAAAAGCAATTATTTCCACAGGTGCCATCTTTCACAGTCATATGTTTATTTTGCAATGAACAGAATGTAGATGTTGAAATAACTGAAAATGAATGTAAATTAATGAAAATAAAATCATTACATGAAGCACGCTCTTATAAAAAGAAACATTCTAACTGTTGGGGTCATTAAACTACATTTTTAAAAATGTATGCAAACAAAATGTGCTTAGTGCTGCTAATTTTATTTATGAGATCATTTTGGACAATACAGGATAATTATGATATTAAGTTAATCTCTAGATAGAATACAGATACACTTCCAAATTTTCATGGTTTAACAAACGTCTGTTTTTTTTTTTATGTAATATGTAATCCATACTTTTTAGCTCAAAACACAGTGAAGAGTATAGAATTGATTATTGAAACGTTTTCGATTCTTTTTGCAACTGTAAACACATATCTGAATAGGGAAATGAACGAACTCTGATGGATGCACCAGGATCATTTGTGACTTCCTAATTTCAAGAATCATGACTTCCAGGGAAACTAGAGTGGGAGTATGTATTCAATTTAAGTGTGGATTTGATTTTGAAGCATATAAAACCACAAAATTTCAGCAACCTACTCTTTACAACAATTCTGCTGAAGTAAAATCAAAATTTCAGAATACCACAGAACAAAAGCAGCTGAAACCAAAAGTTTAACTTGGTTTAGATTAGGATAAAGATCATAAGCCATTTTAGGAAACATTCATTAACATCCATATGTAATTGGAAATATTTCTCTGTGCCTTGGTACTTGTACTGCAACAATGGTTGCTACCACAATGACTCTAGTATAAATGAATACTCAATGTTTAATTTTATGGTCTGAGAACTGTATTATCAATAGCCAGTGGAAAATCTGTCAGTATTACTAACACATCCATAAAAAGACTGCTCCAACTGACTCAATACATACGAGTTATCATTTACATTTCCACCTTAACTTGGAAAATTTCAGAGTGGAGATGCATAAAGTCTCATTGATGACAAAGATTTTGAGGCTTGCCAGGCAGATACTCTAATGAAATGTTTTTACTGTCTAACATTTTACAAATTAAAGTTTTATCTACTGCATTTTGTCATTTTCAGAAGTAATGGTAAAGAGTAATAAACCAGAGCTTACTGCTGTCACCTTCCTCTTAATGTTCTCCAACAAGTGATCCTGTCCACGGACAAAGAAAGGATGCTGGAATTCTGTGTCATCTTTTTCAGGCTTAACCAATCCTCCCTGCTCAATGTGGACAACCTTGCGAAAGCCATCTATGAAAGAACAAACAGCTTGCATCAAAGGGGTTCAGAGCATTCAAACAAATTCCTAAAGTTAATATTTATACATACACACACACACACACACACAAGAATCCAAACTGTAAATAAATTATATTCCTAATAGGACTGTAATATATTTGTAGCATTAATCCTCTTGAGGTTTCAGTTATTCTGAGGGTGAATCTGTAGATTGATGATTAGTAGATACTGACTTCTCGATGTGAACACTATGTAACTTGTAGTACCAGTAAATTATGCATCTTTAAGAAAAGTATATAAATATGTTAAATATTATAATATATGAAGTTCCAAAATACTTACACATGTTGAGTTGTCGAACAAAGCTGGCCATGTTGTTGTGCTTGAAGTACTTAGGAAGTACTTCTTTGGAGAACCTGCCCTGATCAAACACATGGAAACTATTCCCATGCTACAAAACAAGAGAGAAAAGCTTTGATTAGTAAAACAATATCCTAGTATAGCATTCATATGATCTATACAACCAAATCAGTTTCCGGTCAAGGATGAAACTGGGTTCTTGTTTCGACAGAGAACTCTTAGGTGACCATCTATTATAAATTAGGTCAGCCTTTTTCATATTCAAAAAGCACATTTAGGAGCCAATTGAGGGGTCATTACATCAGCTCTGGCAATGGTGCAATTCACCATCAACTGTGAGGCAGTCCATCAAAAACCATCCTATAACAGCTATAATACAAATTTATAAGTTTAAATGTTGAGAAGGGTTTTACATTTTCCTGTAAATATATCATCTTGTTTTTTTTGGACAACGGTAACATGTTTTTAAATATAAAATAATATAATATTTTATATATATATATATATATATAT
>BRDA01011329.1:20332-58951 GCA_036984385.1 Crenuchus spilurus | reverse complement strand
GCCACTACCAGAGACACTCTTGTTTTGCCACAGTACTGAAAAGACTCTGTTTGAGACACTACAAAGACTGGTAACGTTCAGAACCGTGTTGCCACACAATGACTGTGAAACAATCTGCTTGAGAAAGGCTCTTTAGCTTAGCCAGGCTAAGGACTGGGGGGTGAAGGGGGCACTCAGCTGCAGCAGCAGCACCAGCCACCGATAATACAGCGTACCGCGGTATTTTCTAAAGCTCATACCAAGATATGAAACACTAATACCGCCCAACCCTATATGTTCCTTGTTTAGAATGGCTGGTATTTTTGTTATCGTTTTATCATTACCATCAGGAGTTTCAGACATTGACACCCAAAAAAAGGTGCGGCATTTTATGTGACAATTCACCCAACAATTATCCCCCTTGAGTCTTTTTTTCAGACTGATGTACTTTGACATGGCTTGACATTTTTACAAATTACACCCATCTAAAACAATTTTTTTTAAGTGTTACACATTTTGTTCAGCACAAACTCTGTAACAGTGTCAGAACAGTAAGAGTGTCATAAATCTATATTTTGATTAAATCTGCTCTAAACGATTTTTTTAGATTTGTTTTCAGATGTGCTGATATATTATGAAAAAATATTCTAAATATTTCTAGCCAAGACTTGTTAGCTCAGAACTGAATAAACATAGGTGTTGGCCACACACTGGTCATAGAAATTGCATGTGGTTTTATTTGGAAAACTTAACACACGTGAGGTGACGCTGTCTTTTCCTCAGCCAAAAAAAAGCAAACTTCAGACATAAAACGTGACACAGGGGATTAACTACGTTAAGCTTCTTCTGGTGGGGAATAAAAATGCACAGATGTCCGAGTCTCTCTCACAGACGTGTTTCTGCTTATTTAAGCTCTAGAATCTAAAAATATATTTAGATTAAATCTGTATATGAAAACTAAACCCTTTAAGGTTTCTGGGGTATGTTTTGTTTTTAGGAAAATGTCTCGCAAAGTTATGATTTTGCCTAAGAGTCTACTGTCATGGTACATTTCTGAATTTAAAGTATGCAAAGGAAGCAAGTGTGTAAATAAAACCTCTGGTAAAAATAATAGAATTACTATACATTGAGGATGTTCACTTAGTGTTTTACTTCATAACAAACAAATCACAGATATGGCACAAAATAACATTTCAAAAGCTTAAATCAAGTTTAATTAATTTACTTAATAAACGTTTTTTATTTTGCATGTTTTTTTCGATCAAGTAAAAATGATGGGTAATTGTTCAAAATTTGTACTTTGTTGCTCTTCCTCAAACTTTTATGATTTTTCTCAAATATGAACGTCACTTTCTGAGTTTTCCTTTTATAACATTCCTTTTTTTATACTTTCACCAATTTTTAGATGCAGTTAATTGGGAACAACCCACATCTTTAGCCACACTGTGTTGGATTTCTTTCTTGAATACATTTTTTAATCCTCTTCATTCTCTTGTTGGGAATTTTTTAAATTCGTGAAGTCTAACAGCTCTGTGAGGTCTGTGAGCTAACTTAAATGTATAGACATGTTCTAGTATTTGTTTTAGATGTTGAAATTACACATTGATGATTGTAATTTTTGGTTAATATATGAATAATTATTTCAGCTACTTTATTTGCAAACAAATATGCCACAAATTTTTTAAGTATGTTTTAGAGATGCACTGATCCAGCTTTTACCGGTTCTGATATAGATATGACACATTCTTTGCATATCGGTCAATACCAGATACTTATCTGATACCAAAGTTTAATTATTAAACCATGTAATTCGCCATGTAGGAAAGAACTAAGGGATCAGGACTGACTTAAATATTGCTAAGTTTGTAAAATAAAATATAACAAATTAACACAGAGCTTTAAATGGTCTGAATTGCTATTTATTTGTCAATAAAATAATAAACTGTTGTGCAGGACTTCGGCACAGCATTCAAATAAAAAATAAACAGGAGTCAAACTTTTTTAAGCAGCAGTGACATGTTCTTTCACATGAAAACAAGCATTTCTGCTCTACTGTAAGTCTGTTTCTTTTCTCATCCACTGTGTTGTAAACTGTGCTTTAACAGCCTCTCACCTCCTTACATTAGTGCAAAGAGGCACAGAGGTCTATTTTCACTTAATAAAGTGTCAAAGTTGAGAACCAAAGAGCTTTTAGCTTTATTAGCAAAGTTAACAACATGAATGATAGCAAGCTAGCCTGCTAATAACCAACCTCTCTACAAAATGACAAAAAGATAATTAAAATCAAACATTTAACAAATGAGGACTCTCATTTCAGACATTAAAGGTTATATGCATTTAAAATGTGCTCAAATATTTTGATAAATTTTAAAATTAAAGCTATGTCCCTCAGACGTCTGCTAGCATCGATACTTCATGTCGTTAAAGCTCTCAGTAGCGAGTTCAGACATAATCCCGCTGAAGTCTTTTAAGTATAATTTAATATGTTTAGAGTCGTACCTGTGTTTATATCTCAGGTCTAGTAAGGTGGTAAGAGTGTATAGAGGCTTCTCTTCCACACTGCTGTAGTGTTTGTTGGTGTTTTTATGGTTTTAATGCTGCTGTGAGATCTGCGAGTTGTTTGCTTGGAGTGTCGCACTATGAGGCATAAACCAGTGGACAGTTCAACTTAACAGTGACGCACGTCTGAGATTTCGGATATATGAGAGATGTTGTTCTGATATGTGCCCAAACGCTTTCTCCTAACATGAAATTCCTCCGTGCTGTGGACTCTTACTCGTTCCATGTTGTTGTTCCTGTTTGGTTCTATGTTGTATGTCAGCAGCACATGGCCCACATCATAAACAGATTAAAGTGAATGGATCGGTCCCATGGTTCAGCCAAATTATCCGACACCCAATCCATCTAATTTTGTTCATATTTGGGCTGATATCTGATCCTAATATTGGATCGGTACATCCCTAGGATTTTTTCAAGAAGTCAGAATGTTCTTGTATTAAACAAAACTGCTTTGTGTCGTGTGTGTTATTTATTGCTATCATGTAGAATAGCTGGGTAAACTTGGGTTGTCCAGGGTATGCTTAAAATGTATTTATTTATTTATTTCCCCCCCCTCCCCTTTCCATACCATGCTACTACTGTGGAAAATATAAGATAAATGGTTTAGGTAAATTAGGTTTAAAAAAAGGTAAATTGATATTTGGGGCCAATGCTCCATCAAATGAAATCAGATTTATTGTAAGTGTAACTTTTACATTTTAATAAAATGGTTTCCTGTTGGTTTCTGTACTTTTTGATGTCTGTATAAATCAAATTTATTTACACCAAACGAGCTGTGCTGAGGTAGCAAACAGCTGAAACAGCTATAAACTGGTGGTGATCACTTATGAGACACTGATAAGTCATTTTCAAACAAAATTTCACCAAATTGTTAATTCCAGCGATAAATCAAAACAAAAGGGTGGGAGTTAGATTTTTTGCAAGGATACATTTTTGGACCACCCTAGGGTAAATGGTGTAATGTGGTAATTATTTATTTATCTTACTTATTGTAATTTGCTTTCCCCGATGGCGTGACTTGAGAAATTGTCATGTAGATTAACCAACAGCACGCAAGAAAAGTTGATCTAAATTATTTAAATTCACAAGATCTTACCATTAAGACTACTTGCATGCATTTCCTCAAGAAGTAAAGGTCCCTCTCGGTGGGGGGTTGGGGGGGTGAACATCAGTAAGACAAAATCTCAGGGATGCTGCACATTGAATAGGATGTTTTACCTGCCTCTGAACTTTGATTGGTACACAAACCCCCTCACCACCAAATCTACAAAGGTGTTGCCAGATATTGAGGGTTTGTTAAAGTGTATCTACAGTCATGGCTGAAAGTGTTGGCACCCCTTAATTTTATCCAGAAAATTATAGCAATTACACATGTTTTGTTATACACATGTTTATTTCCTTTGTGTGTATTGGAACAACACAAAAAATGGAGGAAAAAAAGGCAAATTTGACAATTTCACACAAAACTCCAAAAATGGACCAGACAAAATTATTACTTTTAATTATAATTATTACATAATTATTACTTATTACTAATTATTAATACTTCATTTTCTGTAAAAAAAAAAAAAATCTGGGGTGCCAACACTTTCCGCCATGACTGTAAATGCTCACTGTGGTCTCTGAGGTGGTTCCTATGGTGTTGTAGGTGGTTGCTAGGATATGATTACTATCTTCAGATATAGCTTTTACATGCCAGTCATTCTCTATGGGGAAAATTTTAGCTGTGGTAGATTGTGCTTTGTGTAACGAGCTCCTGTTACAGATTTGTTTAGCACCCACCCTGTCTGTTTTTATGGCAACTCTTAAGACTTCTTAATTTCCTTTGTTTTTATGTAACTGATGTTTTACACTGAACATATTGCTTTAATATTATAGTAGTTTACTTTTATTGAAGTGCAGCAATTTGGTCAATGGTTGTGTTGTTTTTATAAATAAATTGACTGACAATTAATTTAGCCTTTAAAATGACATGAGCATGACTTTTGGTGACCATTGGAGTGTTAAAGCCTTGGTTTGGCTAAAGAGTTGAAAAAATAATCTCATATTTTTCAAATGTCATATTCCTAAAAACTAGGAGCTAGTTATTATATATTTGTAGCAGTAAAATTTGATTTGGTGAATCTGTTTTGAGTACTAATCTAATGTAGTGGACATGCTTAATACTGGACTTTAAAGGTGTGCTCACTACTGCCCTCTAGCAGGAAGCCTGTGTTAGTAAGCAGATGAGATGATGCCTTTCTTTCTGGTCTGCCTGTAACCACTAATCAATCTGTGGTCTTGAGATGTTATGGGGGAGGGGGGACGACATTTGCAGCTAAATTTTACTTTAATGTAAACAACACCTGGAGGCCTGGTTGGTTAAAGAAATGAGTTAAACTTAAGGCAGTAGATGTATCTGCAGTGCTGTGATCATGAGACACTGTAGCAAACCTGAAACCTTGCCATCTTTGTCTGCAGTCGGGGTCAGTCAGTGGGCTGCATTGTTCTTGCTTCAGCTTTTTAATCCATCTACCCCCCCCCCCCCAATCCCTGGCTTTGCTGGTTGGAGACTGCTGTGTGTGGAGGATCTGGGGCCTGATGCACACCAGGCAGAAGTTAATGCGACTGGTGGAGGACTTTTATGATCCCCAAGAGCTTTCCCACCGCCCCAGCAGCGACGGCTTGGATCCAGCAGCAGCCACGCTCGCGCCGGGCGAGTGGGTGGGAAGATGAAATGGGGAAGGGGGTGAGCGCAGAGGAGGGGGCGAAGTGGGGTTCATCTTACCAGGAAGACTTCGTTCTCTCAAAAACACACGCCTACGCACCAGTGGCACTCCGCAGACACGTCTGGTCTGCTTCCATCTACAAGATGCAAGATGTCTGTTCATGGACTAGGGGAAGTTCACCTTATTGTGACCTCCTGTGGTCGAGAAGGTGCAGCACTCTCAAGCAGGCTTTAATTGATTGGGTAAGATGTTAATTAGGCATCCGTGTGGGTCCTGATGAGTGGCCTCTGATCGTTCCATTCACGGCTCACTCAGTAACTCATCTGCAGTTCACAGGAAGCAGCAGAATAATGGGAAACCTGGGGCTCTCGGAGCGGAACCCTGGACAGTCAGCCAACACGCTTTAAAAGCATGTTATGGGCTGGCGTGTGTGTGTGTGTGTGCGTGTGTGTGTGTGTCTTGGTGGACGCGTAGGCGTGTGTATGTGCTCAAAAGGCCACTGGAGGTGCTCCGATTTGAAACGGATGTCCTGAAGCTTGCTGGCTACAGTTAATCACAAAATGTGCTCCAAACCATTGTCAGATCATTCAGAGTTCCATGATTCATAACTGTTAAGGCTTATAAAGTGAGCATGTTACCATGGGCATTAGGTTTACGTCTCCTCCTCTTCTGTTTCCCCTAAATGATGATCCAGGACTGCACCTTTTCATTTCGCAACAGAGACAATTTGTTGTAGCCCTCACAGTAGCAGTACAGATATTTGTTTACATTCTAAGTCTTTGTGGCTGATTTACATTAACACTGAGCATACAGGGTGAATTGGCTTGTGTACAGTAATAAACCCTGTTTTCCTGATTTTATGAGTAAAACAGTCAAAACTTTTTATCTGAATAATTAATATTGTTGTGTTGGGTTGGTTGCAGACTTTACCCAGCCTCGTGGTTAATAAACCCTCCACTAATCTCACTCTGAACTTGAGTCCACAGCTGTTTCTCTTCTTGGGTGCTGAATATACACACACACTGCTTTACCATTTTCACTGCGAAAAAAAGTAGAGATGCACCGAAATGAAAAATACAGGAAACGGTTGTTTCCACTGTTGAATAAGCTAAATGTATTTTTCTGCCATTTAAAAATATTTATTGAACACTGAACATTTAATATCCCAGCAGGCAACAAAGCACAATGTAACCAAAATAAAATTAGCCAAAAATAACAATTGTCTGATATCAGATGAAGTGGATTGATTGTCTTCATGTTGCTGTGCAAAAGTGTTAACTGTTTACACACATCATGTGGTGGAAGAATAGCTTATTGTGAATTATTACAAATATTCATTTGAGTTGAATATTAGTGTGTTATCACATTTTATGTTGACTGCTCTTTTATAAAAGCATGAAGCCACTCGAGAGGCTTTTTCATGGGGAACAAAGATTTACTCTGTTTCACATCGTGCCAAAAACACCCTCCCCCATGACGAAACCATTGTAAGGCGCTGTTTCCACTGGTTTATTGTATTAATGACCAGGTCAAGTTTAGTAGGTTATCATAAGATGCAATTAAATGTATTTTGTGGGAGGAATTGGTGGGTCTTTTATTAGGGGTAAAAAAACATTCAGGCCCAATACAGAATATTAATTATCATGGGTGCTGTTAGTTGATATCTGGGACCAAAATTTATCATACATGTGGTACTTATAATGTGAAAATTCACAATACAATTTACATTAAATTAATAAAAACGAATCATTTAAAACATTAAAATGAAAGTGCTTAGAGCTGCAAAAATCCTGAAATGTTTGATTAAATTAACGTATGTTTCACATTTCTGCCAGTCAAACTGTACTGTGGGTGGGACTCTGGGCCAGACTAATGAAGTGGTTTATCATGTTTGTGTCAGATCTGTATAAAAGTTTTTATTGGCTTGGATACTGATTTCAAGTGCCAAAAATGTTAAATACTGGCTCCGATTACCAGCTCTGATTATTGGCCCTGGTCCTAATATTTTTACATGAATTCATCTAGAAACCATATTGCTTCATTATAAATCATGTGTGTCAATCAAACGTGTGTGTCTTAGGAATGAACAAGAGACAGGCAGGTAATCCAGCTTGCCTGGTTTTGGTTGTGTGGTTGGGCTAATGAGTGAGCGTGTCTCGAGTGCGTTTACATTACTGTAGAGGAGAGAAGGACCGAGAGAACCAAGACACTCGCGCAGTGAGAGAGAGTGACTTACTATGGGAAATTATCTAGGTTTGCTTAATCCCCATCAATATACCTCCAGAAAGAACCGTTCTACAGAGGATGCCATTTCCTCTGTGGTCCACACCGCCCTCACCCACCTGGAACAGAAGGACTCCTATGTCTGTTTACTCTTTGTGGACTTCACATCAGCCTTCAACACAATGCTTCCTCAGACTCTGACTCTCAAACTCTTTTTACTCGGACTGAACACTTCCCTCTGCAATTGGGTGCTGGACTTCCTGACCAACAGACCACAGTCTGATAAGATCCAAAACATCACCTCCTCAACCTTAACCCTCAGCACTCCCCTCAGGGCTGTATGTTAAGCCCCATTCTATTCACTCTGCTCACATATGACTGCTCACCTACCCAACCAGGCTGTCATATTGTGAAGTTTGCAGATGACACAGCTGTGGTTGGATGCATCACAAACAGTGATGAGTCTGGCTACAGGCAGGAAGTGGAACACCTGGAGGGCTGGTGCAGATATAACAACCTCTGCATCAATGTAAAAAAAGATGAAGGAGATGATTGTGGACTTCAGAAGAAACCAGCATCCCCCCCCGCATGTCGGAGGATCTGAAGTGGAAGTGGTTTCCAGCTACAGGTACCGGAGTGTACTTGAGTGACAACCTCACCTGAAGCAACACTTCCAGTCTGATCAAGAAGGCACATCATCAGCTCTACTTACACAGACGGCTGAGCCAAGCTGGTCTCGGAACCTCAGTTCTCAGATCCCTCTACAGATGTGTGGTGGAGAGCGTCTTGTGCTCCAGCATCACTGTGTGGCATGGCAGCTGCTCTGCTGCAGACAGGAAATCTCTGCAGAGGGTGGTGAAAGCTGCACAGAAGATTGTTGGTGTGAGCCTCCCCACCACCACAGACATCTACACCTCTAGATGCAGGAAAAGGGCCACCTGCATCATAAAGGACCCCACCCACCCAGCACACTTTTTGTCCCACTCCCCTCTGGCAGGAGGCTGAGGTCCATAAAATGGAAGACCACCAGACTGAGAAACAGCTTTATTGCAGAAGCTGTTAGACTCTTGAACTCCACTTAGGAAAAACACACAGACCATGCTGACACTTTTACACACTTGGTTACTTTAACTTTAACTATATGCTGCTAATATATATTTTTATCCACTCATTCATATAACTTGCTGCTAATCTCCCTATGCCATGCTCAATACTCTGGACATTGTACAGTCTAAGTTATCTGCACTCTTGTCCAATACAGCTCTGCATAGTGTACAGTCTATATTTACATTGTATAGTCTACATTTACATCTGTGTAGCCTATATCTGTATGTATACATAAAAAACATATTTATACCAAACTACGGCACTGGGTAAAACTGGGACCCTGGGAATGTTAATTTCATTCCAATTCATGTACCTCACCTCATTGAATCTTAACTAGCAACACTCCACTGGCCATTGTGTTTTTCTGCCCTTCCTTTCAGTGTGACTGCACCAAAAAGTACAGATGGTACTCTTCCTGTAGGCATTCCTTTCTGTCAGCCAATGAGAAAGCTGAGGCATTTCTGTTCAGATATGGTGCCAGTGCAGTTGATTATTATACAATGATTGTTTATCTCTTTTAAGCTCGCCCAATTAATTTTGTCGTTTCTGATTGGCTGTTAACATCTACTCAGTATATACACTGCAGGTTACAGTGATTGTCTGTTTAACAATTTTTACACAGACGATTTTCTGAAAACGGGGTTCGTCTCAAAGGTAACATTATGTGATGCATTCATTGTCAGAAAATGGGGGGAGTCTAAAAAAGTACTAGACATAACTCGGAAATAATTTTCAGAAAATTGCATCGCCCCAGGGGCTTCTAAACAGACATATATGGTACTTAATTTGAATAATTATGAGGTAACAAAAGATGCAAAGTTTAAGAGCATAAACAAATGGTCATGTTGTGGCTCCCATGAACATGGGCAAAAATGTTGAAGCCTTGAAGAAAATACTTGAAGACTGAATTTTGTCTATTTGTCCAAACTTTGGACAATGTTTCTTCACTGTTCTAGGAGGGGAAGGCTTGCTCTGCTTATCTGAAAAACTACACTAACAAGTGTTGAAGGCTGTTCACACTTGTCAGCTTCGGTTAGATTAAAACAAACCCTGATGCTGATGCTCTGCTAGTGAGGTTCATTAGAGCGAGTGTGAATTCTGCCTTCCGAGTCCTGTTGTGCACTAAATAAGCAGACAGACACCCCCTGAGTAGGTCTGTCTCTGTCAATTTCTGAACATGCTCTGGCAGTTTGTTTTAAGTATAAAAGCAATAAAGGGGCAGTTAGTTTAGCATAGTGCATAATTCAGTCATACATCCATCATAAGTGATGAACTATGTTCTTATTACCAGGCTTGAGTCACGCAAAACAGATTTTTTTTACCTTAATGCAGGCATCCAGCCCATGGGCCATTTGTGGCTCATGACCATTTTTGGAACAGCCCATGAGGTATTTTTGAAATGCAATGAAAGTTGGCCCGCTATTAAGCTGGTTGTAAAAAAAAATGAGATTCTTAGTTTGAACACTGGGTGTCGCTGTCACATTAAACCAATCTAAAATGCTCCACATCCCCTTTCCCCCCCAATGCTAAAATTTAACCATGTTACACCTACATTACTGTTCCTGAGCTTTTGGGTAGACATGGTGGCTCCTAAGAAACAAAAAATGGACAGAATGCAGAAGATTTCAGGCAGTTTAGGAAAAGTAATCTTGGTTAGAGGATCCTTAGAGGAAGTGTGTATGTTTCATTACTCAGAAAACAGCTGCTCTAATGAAGGAGTATAATGTTGACATTATGAAATGAAACATCGCTCTACCAAGTCATGCGCTGGTGTTGAAAGAAAACAGAAGGTGAAACGACTATCAGCTAGCTTGATTTTTATTCAGTTGTGTGTGATGAAACTGCTGACGCCACAGACACGGCCCAGCTGATAATTTATTTTGCAAGGGATTGATGATGACTTCAGTCTTTCGAAAGAGCTCCTCAATTTATGGAGCCTTACAGGTAAAACAACAGGAAAGGGTATTTTTGAGGCTGTATCAGTTTTAGAATGAGTCTCCCTTGGCGCAAGTTCTGTGGACTCGCCACTCATGGACCTCCAGCCATAACTGTTTCCATGGTCTGCATGAATCTGGATGTGAGACTGTGAAGTTGCACTGTATTATACATTAGGAAGCTCTCTGCCACCCAACTGGGTAATATAATGGCTACATATCTGTTATTACAGCTATTTTCAGACTGCAGTCAAATGACTGTCCGCACTATTGACTGTCCACATTGAGATGAAAGTCTGCACTATTGCGTGTAATTGATCAGGTTGGATTTGCACTTCCACACATCACAAACTTATCTATTTGAGTTTCTGTGGTAACGAAGGTACATATAGCTACGCTGGTGATGTGGCTTCAGAGTTGTCAGGTTCGCATTTGTGGAAAAAAAGCAGTTGTGTGTAAATTGTCAGAGCTGCTTGACTGTTGGTTTTTGGACTAATATAAAATATACCATGACCACCAAAAAACTCTTATAGTACTACTATGAGTCTGTGGCCCATGATTGCACATATTTCTCTACTTCTGGCCCTCAATAAAAAAAGTTTGGACACCCCTGCCTTAATGTGACTCGGATCTGATCTTTTCAAAGCAGATTTTAATCATTTTTAGTTGTGGTTCTAGATTGGACGTGTACCCGATTTGTGAGCATGCATCTTGAATATGACTGGTCAGATCAGATTTCATGTGTCTTTGTATGCATGCACATACTGCTGACCCAGCACCGTCTCCTCTCCTGTTTACACACAGAGCTGTGAAAACTGCAAAAGCAGCCGCCTGGTTTTCATTTACATTCTCAATCTGAACATGTACAGTCTACCAGATGTTTGTCTTCCTGAGCACAACGCCATCACACATCAGCTACTAACATGTCTGTTTACCAGTTTTAATACAATCAGTTGTCTAACAAATACTGGGTTGCCAAATCCCCAAAATCCTGATTTTAATCCCCCAGCCATTATTTTACAGACACACACACAAAAACTAGACCAACATGTAGAGCATCTAATGAAAGGCATTTGAAGAAGCTTTAATAAGTCAGTCTTTTTCTCATCTTACTTAGTCATTCTTTTTTTTCTATTTAGCACAAAAAACCTGCACCCAGCCACTTCTGAGGTTTTAACAGACAGCACATTTTTGCGAACCTGGCAACCTTGGCAAATATGTATTTTTATGTTGGTGGTGATGGCGTCGATGTGCGTAGACGTATCAATGTGTGCATGTGTTGCATTTCAGAGACACATTCGTTCACATTACAGACAAATACAGATCACTTCTGTTTATGAGTGTGAGCCATCAAGAGAGTCAAATGTTCGCAAAAAAAACAAAATAAAGTAATGACGCACGTAATGTGAAGAGCCTTTCTTAACATGTTGGTTTGATGATAAATTTGATAATAAATACACTAGTATTAAGCTCAGCTCTGAGCAAACCAGGACTAAAATGTTTTTGTCTGTTATTTAATGACTTGGGCTAGGAATGACATGGGATGTTCCTTTACTCTTTTCCTCACCTTGTGTTTAGCTCTTCAGGGCTGGCGGGAAAGAAACATCCACCCCTTGGGTTACCTAAGGCCATCTGTTTGAAATGGCTCAGCTAGCTTGATGTGGATTTAACTAGGCATTGGGGAGGAAGTGTTTCACTTAGCACTGTGCTCCAAAAGATATCAGGACTCCCCGGAGCTATAAATCAACATAGGTTGCTCACCTGCCTCCCACCACTCTCGGGGGATGCCAGATCACAAAGCGTCCCTTTTAAGACCACGTTAAGAGTTTGGACACATTGAGTAAAGGACAGTCCTGTGAACTTTCATCCCCATCATCCTTAGCATAGTGTTGTTCCTCAGTGGCGTCTGTGTAAATAATGCAGTGCTTTGTGCACTAAAGGAAAAGCAGAATCAATAAAACACTGCTCACTGACAGGTTACGATGAATTATTTCTTATTTTCAGGTTTGGGAAATGGGAAAATGTTGTCAAGCATATTTAGATTTACCAAGTTATTTATTTATTTATTTATTTATTTATTTATTTAAGTTTAGTAAGTCTCTCATCCCTGTTTGACAGTGTCATCAATCAGAGAAAACAAAGACAAAAAACTCCAGACAGCCTGGTTTAACCCACTTTGTGGAAGAGAATAAATTCTAAGCCACCTGGTCATCCAGTTTGTTGGAAAGTGACATAGCACAGGGAGAGAGAAGATTCCTGAAGTCCCTGCTTATGACTGAGATCCTGGCCTGTTGAGTGGCTGATGCCACAGCTGGGACATGAACCTGAATCCCAGCTGCAGGGTGCATCACTGCACCGCTAAATACTCTACCATCTGTGCCCTCTGAGGAAATGTTATGTTTTGAAGTTTTGATTTGCACCTTGCCTGAAAATTCAAAGTACTTTACCTGTTGTTGTTTTTTCTCGTATTCCTGATATTTGTGTTTAAATTTGGCAATTTTTTTTTGTCCTTCCTAGTGATTGACTGGGATAAGTTTTTCAGTAGACAATGCTGATTATTGGGTGCAGGGTGTCCAATGGCTTTTATTTATATACATCATATACAGTGTGAAAAATAAGTATTTGATACACTGCCAATTTTGTTAGTTTTCCTAACTACAAAGAATGGAGAGGTCTGTAATTTTTATAGTAGGCACCCTTACACACTATAATAGGTGACACAATCTAAAAAAATCTAGAAAATCACATTGTATTATTTTAAATAATTAGTTTGCATTTTATTGCATGAAAAGTATTTGATCACCTACCAACCATGAAGAATTCTGGCTCTCACGGATGTTACCTATTCTGCTCGCAGTACCTGTATATAAATAAAACCAGTATCAGTGTTTTCTTTCCATCCAGTTCCCTAAAACTTTAAAAAGCTCACGTTGGTGAAGTGTGCTCAGTATTAACCGTCACGCTGTGAATGATCCGCTGCTCAAATAATTAAGTATTTAACGTATTAGCGTGAATATACTGAGCACACTTCACCAACGTGAGCTTTTTAAAGTTTTATGGGTACTGGATAGAGAGAAAACACTGATGTTTTCAAGAAACATGAGTGTCTGCAATATGTACAGACCATTTAGCAATTAATTATAACCTTTTTATACACTGTAAAGGCAAAATTCAGTTCAGCTGCTGTGAATTACAAACCCTGCTTTCCGCCATGTTTGAAAACGCTGTGTGAAGCAGACGTGGTGGGCGTGGCTCTGTCTCAGAGGTGGACTCAAAGCTGCTGTCAGTGACCAATGGAAATTCAAGTCCCACCCACACGTGAAAAGTGTTTCAAAAGTCAGAAGCAAAAAAATGTGAAGCAGAAGAGAGATTCCAGAAGCAAAAAAACAAAAATAATGAAACCAAAAATTGCTTTATGGTCTTGTTTCTGTGGATTTTGCTTTCAGATTTATTTTTGCTATTGTGAAACTTTTGGCACAAAAATCACTCCATATCAGGAGTACAAGCTGATTGTTTAAAAATATTTGACTTATGCTGATTATCTAAAAACATCAATAATCTACCTGATTAATTGGTCCATCACTCCCCTTTTCAATTAATACTAACAGTGATGTGACACTTCTTCTACAGACCAAAGACAAAACACCCAAGGTCAGAAAACTGAAGAAGAGTGTGATTTCAGAGGGAGGAGGAGAGGAGTCTGGCAGAGACAGTGGCCTAAAGATATCCTCTCATGTGGACGAGTATGAGCAGGACACTTCAGATGAAGAGGTAAGACTCTTAGTCTTGGTTGCCAGAACACTGCCTGAAGTCACAGTCACTCTCACTGATGGAGGGAGTCTGCTGTATCTTCCAGTGAACAGTTAACTGGTTAGCTTGTTGATTGTCAGCAACAAGTGACATTATAATGACTGAATAACAGTCTCAATAAATAACTGTGAGTAGATTCAAGTTCAGATATGCAGGGAGAGTGTCTGCATGGATAAACTTGATGCAGATTGAACTTGACTACTACTAGAAGTAAAATAATTTGTGTACATGTGGTGTCAGGTGTAGTATCATTGTTTTATGTTTTTATTATCTTCTGTTGAGGAGAACAGCGCCACACTTCAGTAAACCTCCCCGATGTAATGTTTGCTTGCAACAAAGCTTCATTTCTTTAAGAATAAATAGTGATTAGAGCATATTGTGAGAAAATGCTAGTAGACTTGAGATGGATGCATTGGTGTAATGCAGCAGAAAAGGCATCGCACCGCTGCATCACGTCGCTTCAGGCTCAAATGCTTCACCATGCCCCCTCATTTCACCACTTCCTCACGCCACACTACATCTCACCACTTCATCTAACAGTTTCATCACACCGCTATTTCACCACTTCATCACACTGCTGCATCATACCACTGCATCACACCACACTTCATCACACCAAGCTTCATCACACCGCTGCATCATTGCTTGGATCAATGGCAGACCTGGCACCTTAAATTAATTTGTAATTGTTAGACTAGTGTAATAAAATTGTCAGAGTGTCCCTAAACAACCATTTTCTGACACAATATGCAGCGACTTTGACCCTTGACCTTATTTATATCATATTAATAATTCTGCAAGTTTGCCTTTTTACTCTTTAATTCACTTGTTTTACACTGTACAGCCATTCAGTATTTTACTTTTGTGGTAAGTTTTACTTCTTAGTTTTGCATTTACCCTGCTTTTTGAAACTGGTGTCAACCTCATTATGAGCTCATCTGGATCCCACTTACCATAGAGGTCAAAAGCTCAGGTCACTGGAGTTATGAGGAAAGGCTGAAATGCTTGTCATCTTCTGTATGAATAGTCTACAGGTACAGATTTGCTGCACAACAGTGCAGTCCAAAACATTTTTTATTTAAACTGACCTAATTATATGCCTATATACATGGTCCTGTCAGAGCATTATGAATATCTCCTTGCATCCATGTTCATTGTCCATTTTATGAGCTCCACTAGGTTAAATTTGAGACAGTAGATCGTGTGTTGCTGCATAGTGTCTCTTTGGTCATCCTCTAGTCCAGGGGTAGGCAACTCCAGTCTTGGAGTGCCGGTGTCCAGCACAGTTTGGTGATGTCACTGCTCTGACACTACATTGAAACATGCTAATTGCCCGCTGAGTTGAATCAGGTGTGTTTGATCAGGTAGATCACTAAACTGTGCAGGAAACCGGCACTCCAGGACTGGAGTTGCCTACCCCTGCTGTAGTCCTTCAGTGTCACTACAGTGCTGAGAATGATCCACCATCCAGATACAATACTACAGTTAAAGACTGTAGTCCGTTTATCCCCCAGGATCAGGACTCCTATCTGACCACCACAGAGCAGGTTAATTTAAGCATGACACGTGTTTGTTTAAAGGTGTACTAGGCTGGGGGGTAAAATCTTGCCACAGTTGAGGTGAATTTGGTACATGGAACTGACATGGCAGGGCTCCAGACTGTGACTAAAATGGTCGCAATTATGACCACAAATAATCATTTGCGAGTTATATAATTAAGTCGCCGGTGGCGACGGGTGGCAAAGTTGGATTATTATTTTTTTATTTGCGTTTATTTATTTATTATTATTTTTTAGTTTTCTTTTTGGTTGTGTTTATCTTATCGCCGTAACTATACTACGGCGCCCAATCATATGGACGTTTTTGCCTATCAAAAAACCTTCATGCTCACGGGATTTTGACCAAAACAGGACTAGCACAGCAGCATAGCTACGCTGAGCTTTTCTCCATTGGCGTGTAGACAATGGCGAAGCGAAATATATCAGATTTTTTCACACAATCTACATCTCGGTCGGACCTTAAGACACCTGCTCAATCCCAGCCTAACTCTGTTTGCACCAGTGGACTACTGGAAAACGCCAACGAAGATGAACAACCGTCCACTTCCAGCAAATGTATGACAGACATTTCAGAACTTCTTGGCTGCAGGAATTTGCGTGGCTCAGGTATGACAACATAAAGCAGACAATGTACTGCGAATTCTGTTTGAAAGCAAGCAAAGATATCTCTGGAAAAACGGATTTTGTAACGGGAATGAATCGTTTCAAAAAAGAGACTATGAGAAAATACGGAGAGAGTCGAAAGCATAAAAATGCACACAAAGTGTGCCTCGACAGAAACTCCCTTAGCTCACGCAGTGACTTGTGCATGTCATAAAACAGCCGAGAAAGAAGTCAAAGAACTCGAAATGAAATTCAACGCAGCCTACATGATTGTTTGCATATTATTGTTTGGCACTTAAAAAAAAAAAACTATTGGCGCCTGAATTTTTTATTTTAGAGCTACTGGCTCCTTGAATTTTTTTTTTGTCTGGAGCCCTGCGTGGTGTAAAGCTCAGACACTCACCTCCTTAAAATGTTACGTATTACATACACGAGCTGCATCCATGTGTGATCAGGCGCCCGGGCTCTCGACATGACCTCTTTGTTTCAGCTTTTCTCCTTTCTTGCACACTTCTCTTGCATTCCGTGCAGCTCTTCTCTTGTTTCCTGAGAAGCAGTTTTCATTCATAGACAGCTATTTAAATGTCCATAATTAGTAAACCTCTGACACTCTTGAAATTGTAGGTTTTATTTATTTTATCAATGCCATTTATCAATGCCAGTTTCTGTAATTGATAAATAAACCATAAAATGAGCTTTTTTAGATGTTAATTTGCAAGTAGGGAAAATTCAGTATCGCACAAGCTTACCTAACGTTTGAACATAGATTTAAGAATTTTTCTTTGGCCAAAAAAAGACTGAATACCGTATAGAATTTGAATGATATGCAGCCTGCTGTTTACATCCTGTCGTCTGGATCTCATTCATGTTTGGAAGGAAATGTCTTTGAGAGCATTCAGCTTGATCTTCGACTGAATCTATAAGAGAAATCTAAATCTTCCAGTAAAGTGCAGTTATTTAAAGGAAAAATGCTACAATGCTAATAACCTAAAAAACATCACCACCAGAGAAACAGCTTTTGGCACCCTTGTGTTTAATACTCGTGTACACTCACCTTGCCAAGAAAACAGCACTGAGTGTTCTTGTACAGTGCTGGATGAAGACAGAGAAGACATATAAAATGATCTAAGACTGTTGCTCCTCAGGATTTCAGTGGACTATAAGACAGAGGACTTATTATGAAAGCTTGATCGTCATTTTATTTATGCATTCTTGAGACTATTTTTGCCCTGCATAGATGACATTGCATTCTGTTTATATTGTCGGAGACATGGTGACCCTAGGATGTGTCCAACCCATACAGTTTTCCAGCTGTGATATTTGGCAAAATATATGCATCTCTCAAGATTGCCCTCATAATGGAGTGGATTTTCAGGTGTGAACCTGTTTTGATAGCTATTGCCTGATTTCTGTCATCTGTTGTTATTCATATTTTATTTATATTACTAGAGGTGCCAATGAATGTGGAAGGTCACAATGCCATAAAATATTGAACAAAGCCGTATTTTTTAGTTATTTTTTTTAATTTGTTCTAGGCTGTAGATTTTGGTTTCTTTCATGACGAAGGCTATCACTCTTTGGCCGATTTAGTAAATGACTGAAAAGTGCTCCACTGGCCTCTGTTGCCATGTTTTATTGACCTGCTGAGCTCCTATGATTTGCTTTAACAGGCCCATTTGACTTGTCGCTTGATTTTAATTTGGATGCACAACAAATGTCGTTTGGGTACAGTATGGAAATAGTGCAGTAGATGTACTGAATGCATGCTGAGTGGCCTGTTCTGAGGTGATTAGAGCCATATGGCAGGAGAACTCTCACCATAGGGAAGGAATTGTGGGCATTTTTATCTAGCAAACACAGGTCATTGATCTTTTTGATTTTAATGGGATGGGAATGTATGGGAGACATGAGACCAATCAAGACGCAGTGTTCTTCCTTTAAAGCGTTATAGCATTGAAAAACTCATTCAATGACTTTCATGTGTTGGTTATTGCACCAAATTGGCATTTTAAGTTGAAGACCGTTTTACACAGCAGACTGAAGGATAATGGTTAAAATAATTGTCTTAGCTGTTAGATTTATTAGAATGATTACATTTGTAATGTCTCGTAATGGAAGAGAGGGGAAAACTCCTTATTTCTTGTGATGGAGGTAGCTGCACTGCTGTGTCTGAAACAGCTCCCACACGTCTGTCAGATGTTACTATATTTCTGTAATGTATGTATTGGATTGCCTCGTTTTTTCTGTAGAGGCCTCTAGAGTTGTGTGATGTAGGCCTATTTTCACTACCGGGAGCTCTGTGACTTCTCAGATTTGCATGTGAGCCATTAAAGAATTCTTCCCCCTGCTCTTTAATTTAAATGGTCCATTGAAAATCATTGAACCCTGGCACACCGAGGGTTGGAGGACTTGCCAGGCCATGCAACCTAAACACGTCAGCCATCCAAAACTGTTCTTGGCAACGGCCTGCCGACCAGGAATGTTCTGTTAGCAGTGATATTGTTTTTGGGTAGCTCCCTGCTTTTAGAGAGAGTGTGCAGAGAGGGGGGTAACGTTTAAACGCTCGTTTAAAATCGCATTGAACACAACTGAAACGATGACCACTTTCTTTATTTAGTTTGTAAAAGTACTTGATGTTTTTCAAAGGTTGTGTGTCTACTGAGACCTGTGGCTTGTTAAACAGTCGAAATAAATGATGGCATAGTAGTGTCAGCGTTGTAATGGAGGGTTTTCTGCATGTAGGTCTGCAGGTGGTTCTTTTCTCTGCATTCAGAGACGGACATGGTTTACCTGGGGTTAAGCATATTGGATTTCGCACATCAAGAGTGAACGTGGATCAGTAATTCTAGCTTTTGTATAGTAATGAGTACCGTTCTGTAGTGTGTAGTCGATCTCGGCTCTGTTTGAACATTAATGAATGAGCCAAGAGTTCTACAGCTCCTGTTAATGGTGATGCATTTTCTCACCTAGCTCTTGCTTCAGGGCTTTCCTCAAGTCAACCGTGTCAGAGGGGCTATCCTCTGTTCTCCATCTTTTTGGTTTACTTTGACATGGCTTCCAGATGAGAGCAGGATATGCTTGTTTGGACTTCAGAAGGTATTTCACAAATCATGAATTCACAGTTTGACAGGATAACTTGAAGGTGGTGTTTCCTTTTATTTTAGAATAAATTAGGCATGTTGGTTAAATTCTCACGTCCTGGCAGCAGTCAGTAAAACATGTGCCCAGAGGAAGAAATTCAGTCTCTGCCAAGATGTTCAAAAGATGAGAATTCAAAAATAAATATGCATATATGTCCAGTTTAAAAATCGGTGGCTATGAGTGAAGATATTATCTTTCAGGAAGTGAAATGAAGAAGAAAATCTCAAAGAATAACACGGCTAAAGTGAACACCTCCTGCCATGAGGAGCTTGTCTGAGGGACTGTGTGGAACATTCATGTAGGACAGAAGAACTTCTGGATGAATAATGTCAAAGAAGCACCATTGGAATGAAATAGGTTCACATTACCAGGCTGAAGTGACTCAAATCTGATCTTTTGCCTTGATGTGGTTCAGATCTGATGTTTTCAGGGCTGTGTGGACGTGTCAAATCCCAGCTTTTCAAATCTGATTTGAGTCACTTTCATATGTGGTTCTAGATCAGATACATTTCCCATCCGTGGACATGTGACTTAAATGTGGCGATCAGATCCGATTTCATGTGTCTTGTACACATGTGCATAGTCTCTAATACATCACTGTAAAAACAGTAAAAGCAGCCAGCTGACATTTATTCACCTGATCATGTACAGTCCACCCCATTTACTGTCCTCCTGAGCAGACCACCATCACACATCAGCTACCAGCACGTCTGTTTTACCAGTTTTACTAAAATACTAGAAACTAAAAATGTTTCTTTTTTTAATTTTTATTTTAGTTTCTTTAAATTTTTGTCTGTAGCACCGCAAAGTATGACACCTTAATTTTGTTATACCTGGTGTAGTGACAGTAAAGATATTCTGATTCTGATCAATTGTCTCTCAAATACAGGGTTGCCAGATCACCCAAACCTCCTACCAATTTAGTAACAAAGGCACACTACACAAATAGAAACTAGCCCAAATCTAAAGTGACGCATACATTTCATTGAGCTTTAAAATGTAAATTTCGTTCAATGTCTTCTTTTATTTAGTGCAAAAACCCTGCAAACCGCCAACTCTGAAGTTGAAGACTATATTTTTGCAAAACCTTTTTACTCAGATCAGATTTACCTAGCTTGACGGTTCACATTCACAAATGTAAATGAGCTGTATCTGTCTGTAATGTTAAAGAATCTGTCCCTGATATGGCTCGCATGCACACATTGATACTCTTTTACACCTCACTGTGGTTGTCAACAACAAAAAGCGTTACATTTGTTTTGGGTTGCCAGGTTTGCAAAAATACAGTTGCAAGTAAAACTGGTTGCTGAAAAAGTTGCAGGTTTTTTGCCCTAAATAAAAGAAGAAATTGAATGAGAAAGTAAGATTTGAAGGAGATTTACATTTTAAAGCTCATTGAAATTGTTGTATCACTTTAGATTTTGGGCTAGTGATACAGTCACCTTGATGGTCAGAATCTTCATGAAGACTGTAAATGGGTTTTAAGATGAAATTTCTTTACAAGCATGGTTGGAGAGGCTCTTTAAGTATTATAATCACATTTGTTTTCAAATCTTCAGCCTAGTATCTTATGTATTTGGGTACATTTGACGGCCTCAAACCAATAAAGTCTTCCCAGTCAAATTCAGCAGACTTGGCCTTGAAAGTTATATAATTGACTGAGAAATCTTGCTCTGTGAAGAGCATCTTGGTTCTCACATCTTTAGCTCCTCTGACAGCTCTTATTAGAGGTGGTCTGTCCATCTTTTCCCATTGGTTCTACTGCGTGTGCTGCACATGGAGCTGTGGAGGTCTTGCGCTGTTTGGCCTTCGTTAAATTAGCTCGCCCCGCCCTGCCTGGGGAGAGCAGATAGGATTGCCTTCGAGTCCCTCTTGGCTCTCGGCACAAGTTGTCTACAAATAAAACTCCAGACTTTCAAATCCCTAGTTTCAAGCCTTTCTCCCTCCTCCACCTCCTTTGTAATAAAGGGCTATTTCCTGTTAGCGGAGTGGAGGGGGAATACGGGCAACTGCAGCCCCTGTCCACAGCCTAGTCGGCAGGAAGGGGGCTTTCTCCCCCCTACAATGGCTTTTCCATGTGCTCGGCAAGATGAATGAAGACACATTGTGGAATAAGAGAGAAGGGGAAGAAAAGCACCCTGGCTCCCGGCTGCGACTCGGGCTTCCTGCCGCTGAGCAGCTACTGCGCGAAAAGACCCGGCCGTGCCCGGGAGCTCCACACAGTAGCAGGGGAGGAAGGCCGTGTGAATGCATTTGTGAGCGCTTGCTTAAGTGGGCAAAGTCCATTTGTATGTAGGTCTGTGTGCAATTTGTATGTAAGTCTGAATCCTGAAATTTTAGCTGACAATTTTGTCTTTTGTTCATTGTAAACCATTTTTAAAGCATGTTGCTGCTATTTATAGCAATTTTTTTCCTAAGTGATCAGTACTTATAGCAGCTTAAAACTGCCCACAGACACAGCTCCAGATCAAATAAACAAACATTACTCACCTCTGCCCTCTAGGAGTAATAACACCAACAGTTAAAATGTTTTTCATAAAACTCATGACTGATAGCACTAAGTTTTACTTTATTAATTCGCATTTCTTTGCATTAACATAGTCAACATCATGCACACAATTCACAGACTGTTGTCTGCACAATAAGCATGTGACCCTAAAATATAACATCTGTGGAAAGTATAGTCAGCTTGAGTAATTGTATAGATTCAGATATTTGGGATCAGGTTATGTGGCTAAATCTGTGTATATGCAAGAACCTGTAGATACAATATGTCTCATGTAGCTGTGATTTTTGGTGATACAACCCTGATTCCAAAAAAGTTGACAATCTTGGTAAATGTACATAAATGTATAAAAACAATGCAATGATTTGCAAATGATCGACCCATATTTTATTCACAATAGAACACTGAACACATTTTGGATGTTGAAAGTGATGCATTTCACAATTTCATGAAAAAATATGAACTCATTTAGAATTTGATGGCAGCAACACATCTCAAAGTTGGGATGGAGCAACAAAAGTCTGGAAAATAAGTACTACGACAAATAACATCTGGAGGAGTAACTTGCAACTACATCACATGACTTAATATAAAAAGAGCATTTTCGAAAGCCAGAGTCCCTCAGAAGCAAAGATGGCAGAGGTTCACCAACTTCTGAAAAATTTAGTTTGAGTAGCAAAAAGTTTCACACAATTGCAAAGACATTGAATGTCTCACCATCTACAGCACATATCAAAAAATTTAGAATTTGGAGAAATTTGCACAAGGGACAAGGCCAATGTTGGTATTGGATGCTTGTCTACAGGCCCTCAAGTGGCACTACATTATAAACCGGCATGATGCCGCACTAGAAATCACTGAATGGGCTCAGGAACACTTCCAGAAATCATAGTCTGTGAACACAGTTCATGGTGCAATCAACAAATGCAAGTTAAAGCTCTGTAATGCAAAGAACAATCCATATGTCAACAAGTTAGAAGTTCCATCTTTGTCTTAGGGCCATAACTCCTTTAAAATGGACTTGGGCAAAATGGAAAAAAAAACTGTTCTGTGGTCAGTGGAATCAGAATGTGATTTTTTTTTTTTTTTTGGAAACCAGACACCATGACAGGCAGACTCGAGAGGACAGGGACTGTTCAGCTCATCATTGCACAGTTCAAAAGCCTACACATCAATGTTGAACAGTATATAGAGGTTTTAGAACAACATATGCTCCCATCCAGACATCTCTTTGAGAACAGGCTTTGCACGACCATACTAAACCACATACTGCTTCCATCACAACATCACAAACAGTCTTCACAGGAGAAGAGTCAGGATGCTGAACTAGCCTGCCTGCTGTCCAGAGCACATTTGGTGCATCATGAAGTGAAAAATCCAGTGAAGAATACCCAGAACTGTTGAGCAGCTAGAATACTACATCAGACAAGAATGTAACATTCCTCTCCTAAAACTCCAGCAATTGATCTCTTCACATCCCAGTCATTTACAGACTGTTAAAAGAGGAGATGCTAAAAAGGGTAGACATGACTGTCCCAACTTTTTTTATTTTTTTTTTAGATGTTTTTGCCATTAAGTTCTAATTGAGTTTATATGTTATTTAAATATGTTTGCTAATGCTATTCTTAGTGGTGCACACTTATGCTATTTATTTATGTTGGCATTGAAGAGTCTGATGGCTGAACATGGATTATAATGTCATTGAGTGGTTAAGGGGTAACCACTCTCTGCTGCCATTCTTTGCATATAAATTATTTATTAAAAATCAATGCTGGGTTAATATTGACGAGCAATATTATAAGGTGCCACCATATTGATTCTGACTCCTGGCGACCGTATGCATTCTGATTTCCATAACATCTGTTTGGGACTTCAGACTTGTGTATGGTTTCCATTCATCTTGTTGCTGACCACAAAACATAATATTGTGTTAACTGTAACAATATTTTTCTTACACCGCTAAATGTGGAGGGACTGCTTTGTATCAGAATCTGTTAAATTCATAGAACTCTAAAAATGTTGTTTGGCATTGTTTAGCATGTGTCCAGAGAGGTCTGTTTCTGGCGGCAACCTTTGTTTTGTACACCCGTTATTAGGGTTTTTGGCCACTATTTGTTTGTGCACCCATTTTCCGGCGGTATCACTGCAAAACCATCGCTTTGGTGTGACATGTTTTAGTTTGTTTTGAGTGTTCTCTACGAGAAACAAAGCCAGAATGAATTACGAATATGTGGGTGAGTGAGAAACATGTGGGTGGCTGTTGTCCGCCCCCCTGTTAAATTAGCGGCGAGTCACGTGGGCTTGCTGACGGAAATCAGAAGGATGAGCAATAGCTGGGATAAAAATTTCCCAGAAAAAAATCACTGATAACCCAGGTTCCACTGTATATGGCTGAAGTAGCTAACAAGTAATAGAAGTTCAAGCTCCAATGTGTTGTGTACACTGCCTGGCCAAATCACGCTTGACCAAGTTCCTAAATAATTTAGAACAGACTTACTGTACGCTGAGGATCGGACACAGTTTAACCAACAAGATGATGTTTCTGGTTATAGATATGAATAGTGATATGGTGTGCAAATCCCCAAAACATTTTAGTGTCTGGCTTATATCAACAGCAGAACTAGTCACTATTGAATAAAATTATAGCTTTTACTAAAAGGTACAACAGCAGGAAACTTCAGCACATAAAGGCACACACGGGTATATAATGCACAATTGGACCAAGACCTTGCTCTGTTGTTGTGGTCCTTGAGTACTTATGATTTGGAAATGGAAAAGTTATATAGTGGCAGTAATCACAGTAATGTGTATCCATATGTTGGATGTTTTGCTTCCTTCTGCATCAGCTCTTTGGCACCGGACAGCTTGTGTACTTCTGAAAAATTCATCCTGTCTTCAAGGTCAATCATGGGAAGACTATTGTCCTAATATTCAGTTCGAAGAAATGATAATGAAGTTCTGTAGACTTCTCTGTCTCTGCTGAATGCTTGCAACAGATGTAGCAAATATATATTTTTAGTTAAACCAGCATTGCACTTGGCAGTAAGCAGTGGATGATTTAGCCATGCAGTTTATCTAGTGATAATGGCGAGAGTATATTTCATTACTTGTTAGCCATATTAACATCATGACTCCAGCACAAAACTGATGAGATCAAATGGCTTGATAGTATTTGAGATAAGAGGAAAACTGGTTAATTTTCAGTTCATCTAGATCTGGATTCTTGTGCTACCCATAGTCAAAAGAACTGAATCAGTAGAGCCAGATTGATGTTAATTTCTACCAGTGATATTAAACAGGAGACGTTGTGAAATTGTGGCAGTATTTTGTGTGTAAGACTTGGGCCCAGACTGCTAGGATAGTTGGTAGACATTTCCATTACATCAGCTCTAAATATAATGAAGCCATCTCCTCTACTTGTTCCCCCAAATGATGTGCTCACATACATCTACACATTCTCTGATACAACAGTATGAAAATTCTTTGAAATTTGTATCAGACGCTTTTCACAGCTCAGTTCACGACACAATTACCACAGTCGGAATTAAGGATCACAGTGAAATTCACTGGTGTTGTAATTGTCAGTGATCATTAGAGGGTGCCGTTTCTGCTGCCTTCCAACCTCTTCAGTGTAGGAAACCTGTGCATCTGTGTATTTCCACAGTAGTTCTGCTCTGAATAACTGAAAAGTTCTGAGGATCCTTAAATAAATTTGAATAGAAAGCTCCCTTGATGGATCGAAGATGTCTTCTTATTTTCTAATTACCGGTAATCTACTTGATGCTGAATTATTTTATACCTTGTACGGTAGATACTGTATGTGTTATGTATTGTATTCAGATGCTCAGTTGGCATTCTGGTCATCAGTCAGGTAGGTTTGTGTACCTTTTCTTTATTGTAATGATGTCTGGCAGGTTGTTAAATCCGAGGTATAGGTTTAATGTCCCTACCAGTCATTTCTCCACACACTTTGTGCTGTAGCAGCAAAAACCAACCCTTCAGTCAGCCCTTTTTGTGATCAACCTCCCCAGTCCATATTTCAGAGCAGACATCATGTGCTGGTAGGTTAGAACTAGCACTCAATGGATTGTTCATTATTTTTTTTACACAAAATTTCAGCCAAAACTGGCAAATGTGTTTATTTTTTGACTCTCTTGAAAGCTTAATGCTTCAGGTCATTTGCAGCCATGTTTGTTTTATGAAGAACATTTATTCTCAGTTTCTTAAATTCTCAAATGTTCTCAAAGATCATTATCATTTTTAGAAATTATATATCTTAGAAAGAAAAGCAAAGACGGCTTACAGCTCAGCGAGTAAGGTGTCCAGAGGTCTCATGAGCTAACAGCAAAACTAGCTTAAGCCTGGAGTTATGATGAAATCTACCCAAAAAGTGGAGCACACATGGCTGGAGGTGAATTTTATTTCTTCCTTCCCTAAATGTTGGTAATCCCTAAGTTTAATTTTGTGATTGGGCTGTCTCCAGGTGCTGGGCTGTGATGACTTCCAGATGGGGCCTATAGTCAGTCTGATGGCACTTAGCAAAAAACGCAAGAATTTTAACAGTTGTGCAGATGACTTTCTGCCTAGTCTGTCTCTCTTAAAGAGAGAAAGCAGACACTGCATTTACCATCATCCTGGAAATTGACAACACTGAGATGCCTCAATTTTACCCCAAAACTAATGATGGAGTTCATTGTGTAACCACAGGTCCAGTCTGCTTCTATTGGGAGAAGCCCTCCTTATTTCTCATTTAGTGGAACTTTTTCTCAGCTGTCACTCATCTCCCCCTCTCGTTATTCCCTTACACCCTCGCTCCCTGTGAAGTCGGTCATCAGAAGTTGACGTGCTGCCTCCTAGGAGGAAGAGCCTTTCATCTAATGTGATCAGCAGCCCATGTTCCCCTTTACATACATGTAGAAACAAAAGAAAATTCCTGTCTGTATGAGTTAGGACAGCGAGCCGGATATCAGTTTGGAAGCTGACGTGGTCCTGAGGACTCCAAGCTAAAACGTGGTTGAAAAGCTGCTGGATATTCTATGCTGGCCATAGTCTTTGACTCTGTGCACCAGGTTAAGCAGATACCAGAGGAATCTGAGGGTCACTCTGCTCCAATGATTAAAATCATATCGGTGTATGAAAGATGGACTTGGATGGGTCGACACCAGTGAATCAGTCCAGGTTCTCTTGGTTCTCGGTTCTTTGCACAAAAGCTGATTATCTGAACATTCTCAATTTGAGCTCATGTTAAACTTCTGACTAGTTATTGTTGGTGAAAGTAGAGAAACTAGCAACACATTAGTAGACACGAGTTGCTGAGTGGAGAATGCTCCCAACCTCTTTCTCAAGTTTTTATCTTCCTAAACTTGAAAATGTAGCTCGCAGAGGAGCTTGAATGTACCTCAAAAGAAGTGATGTGGTGGTAGGCCATTACCCTCTGGCCAGGTACATCTGTATTAAGAAGACTTCAGCACTGGAATTAAATGACCATTGCCAGCCCTCAGCGACCACTAAAACTTCCTTAATTGGAAGTCTGTGTAGCAATATTAAGGGTTTAGGAAGTGCATTTGCTGGTGCCTGACCCAATGATATGTAGCCTTTTCCAGTGTCTGTCTGAGTGATCCCTACTGTTTAACCCATTCCCTCTTCTCTTTTTCCCCTTTTTCTTTTTTCGGCTCTCTTAAAGGACTAGGAAGTGCCTGGCTGCTTTATAGTATACGAGTATACTTAAGACTACTTTTAATCTTCCCTTTACTCCATAAACTGTTTGGATGAAAACTTTCAGAGAAGGGAATGATGAATGTATTTTGTACTTCTGCAGGCACGGGCATGGCTTTTATGAAAGGTCTGCGCTGTTGAAAAACAAAGACCGGTTTTGTTCTCCAACATCCAATTGGATCGGACTATTCTTTAGATTTATCAAATTAGACTGAGGAGAATGTGGGTGGTGTTCCGTTACCGATGTGGAAAGGTAGAAGTGGGGGTTTAAGTGCTTTATTCAGCAGGGACCCATAGGTTCCTCACAGACCCACCCGCGCACTAGCTTCCAGATGGGAGTCGAGCGAGGTTTTGTCCTTTTAGAAGGAATTAAATGAACGTACGACCTGTTTTGGAAGCTGAACTAATGTCTGTCCTTGGGATGGAAAACTTGCGCTACTTGCGTCTTGGTGTGTACATGTATCACACACATCCTTGTTGCTTTTAAATGTTTGAAATCTGAAAATGTAACAGGTGAGAAGATTAAAAATATTAATTTATTTAGATTTTTTTCATAATATATTGCTATAGCTTTAAAATACACAATATTTCAGCCAATCATCCTGAAGCAGGACCCAGACACACCTGCAACAAACAGTCTCGGTCACATTTTCGCCCATCGGTAGACGGTAAATGACTTTCCAAACTGTTCCAGTCGGAGAATACAAAGGTTTGCTTCAGCTTTCCTATGCTCTACTGAAATCAATATGGTGATAAAATTGACAGATCGCTAGTAAATTATGTGGAATCTTGGCCTGTCACTGTGCTGTCAGCAGGAAATCTCTTTTTAATAGTCTATTTAAGGAGAAGCAGGGATGTGTTTTTCTAAGTCGGTGGGGGAATGTTGATACAGAGCGTTTGTCTGGGCTTCGGGGCAGCAGGGGGGGGGGGTTTGGGGGGAAGCTGCTGCATGAATCGCGGATTGCGTGCCGCTCAGACAGCAGGCAGGACCCTGGTCCACAGTTGACTGGACCCCTCGCAGGTGCGTGAAGGTTGGGGGGTAGGCGGTGGAAAGGCTGTGGGAGAGGAGAAGAAGGGGGAAGAGAAGACGTTTCGAGCGCTGCCAAACTAGCCACCTGTCGTTCCGTCGTTTTTAGGACTTCCTTTTCATCCGGTCTTCAGCACAGCTCCCAGTTGGCCCGGCCTGCGTTCTGCCAGAAGACCTGATTGAAACCAACTGCCAGCAAGGGCTGCCATGGGGGTTGGGGGAAGGGGGTTGTGAGGAGGATTTAGAGGAAGGAGAATTCAGCCCTTTCACCTTATCCACAGCTGAGAGAAGTGCTGTCTAGACTTCATTAGATTCATACCCGGTTCTGCAGATGGACTACTGCTCTTAGCTTGATGATTAGAAATTCTGGTTAAGGTGTTTAGATGTATTCAGCAATACAGGCAACTGATGCAAGTATGTAGCATCTTCATCGTGAAGTTCAATGTTCATCCTTTTCTTCTTTCTCAGAAAGACCCGTTCATTCCATCTTTCTCTCCAGGCCTCTCCCTTCGTCTGACCTGGAAATATGCACACAAACAATAAAACCCAACTTTTCTTTGCGGCTTGTAAGCGCAAGGAACAAAAAAATCTACCGAATTGACATCATCTGGATGTTTCCGGTGAACGGCTGTCGGAAAGTTGCGATCTCGGGCGAACCGTTTGCTTTCCTGGCTCTCTCTCGATGGGTTTTGCTTCTGTCATAATATTAAAGGCTGTGGTGGAGAAAGCTTTGGGGCATCATTAGATATTTAATTTTCAATAAATAACGACTTTCTCTGAATGATGTACCGGATGCTCGGGGGCCAGGTGGGAAACTCATTTGAAACCTGGATTGCCAAACGCAAACTTTCCACATGCGTTCTCCAAGGTTAAAACCCTGTGTACAAGAATCTCCAGATTATTTATTTATCAGGACTAGCATGGCTCGCAGTCCACGTTGCCTCTAACACAAACTTTTTTTTTTTTCTTCTCTAAACGATGATTGCTTGCCCTTTAAGTGACCTCTTGTACAAGATTGTGGGTTTTTTGTACGTTCAGAAATAATGATGGGATTTATTTTTACGGGCTTTACTTCCTATGAACGAATAAAATGGTGGAAATTAAAAAATGGGAGGTGGATGGAGGGTCCCTGCTTGCAGCTGTGTGAGGTGAGGGGCTCCTGGCTTGAGTTCCACAAGGTTTTGCACCACTCGACTGCCTGCCTGGCCTTCTAACCTCCCCTCAGAGTACCACGCTCTCTGAGACGAGATGACTACAGCAAAATGAGCTGATGCTGAGCAGAACAGAATATGGCCAGACCATGCCTAGCCTGCCTGTCATCTGCTAACCATCCTTCAGACTGCGTCTGGGGACTGGAAGAAACGTAGTCATCAGGGAGCGTTATTACAGTCACTTCCAGCCTTTTATTTGGGGCGCTTGCGCTTAAAAATGGCCTGTAGACGGTGTTGCTGCGTCTGGTCTGTTTCTGCAGATGGTTAAGGTCAGGTTAGGGGAAAACTACCTCCTCGTTCAAGGTTGAATTGTAGAGGCATATATGCACTATTGAAGCATTAGTCTTAACTTGTGGGGGAGAGTGACTGGAGGAGTGAGTTATTCTTGCCATAATGGCTAATTATCAACTGCACTCAGCTATCAGCATTAGCCCTATGTGCTTATTCTGGCTCTCACCTCAGGCAGAAGAGATGAGGTTTGTGATTTCTAAAATCTCTGCTCACTGAGGAAAGCAGACGGTGTGCAGACTGAAGGGACAGTGTAGTCTTTACACAAACATCATCATTTGTGATAAATCAACCATATATAAATACCAGAGCAGTATACAATGTACAGACATCAGGGTTGAATGATTTAATTAATAATGATAAATTACTCAAATATTAATGAATAATCTGGATGTTTTGAGACTAATATGTGGATTACATTGTGATTATTTTAAGCACATTCTCTCCTCCAGTTAGTCTCCTTGAGAACACATTGCTATATGGCACATAATATGCAAATTTGCTTAAAAACTGGGACTATCGTCTGTATGTTCTCCCAGAATGCTTTCAGAATTCAAGTGAATTGTATTAAGGCAAAGTAACCTTGATATTTTTTATTTCATGTTGGCTCTATAGCCACGTTCTTGGAAGCTTTTCAGAGTTTGGGTGGAGTTTTTGGTTGCATTGGGTGGAGTTTTTGGTTGCATTGGGTGAAGTTTTTGGTTGTTTTATACTGTCTGGGAAAAAAATGTGCCTGGGTCCCCATTCACACCTGGCATTAGCACACATCCTGCATGATCCAATCATAAGTGGCCAGCACAAAGTACAAGTGTGAACAGGGTACAGTATGTCTTGTGTACGTAATCTGATCAATCAAACCAACTCCAGACATATTCAGAGACCATATTGTATTTGTAGTGTGTTTGTTGTGAAAGCCATAGCATCTTAATGTATCTCCAGCAGCAGTAACTAACACCCGAATCAACCACATCACTGCACCAGTTGAAAAATGCTGTAACTGTAAGACTGTTTTGAAATAGGGGCAGTCGTGGCCTGGTGGTAAGGATCTGGTCTTGTGACCGGAAGGTCGCTGGTTCGATCCCCAGACAGGTCATGACTGAAGTGCCCTTGAGGAAGGCACCTAACCTCTTACTGCTCCCTGGGCTCTGTTTGTGTGTGTTTGTGTCACTGCACAAATGAGTAAAATACAGATCTGCTGCAGAACATCACAGAAATGTTGGCACTTGTAGGTTTGCTTTGCTTTTCACTTCATCCCAAATCAGCTGGATGAGGTTTAAGTCTGGAGACTGTGCTCCACTCCATGTTTTCAAGCTGACCATCTTGTTCTTTTTTCCTGAGGTAGTTCTGGCACAGCTTGGACTTCTGTTTTGAGTCATTATATTTGTGTAGGATGAACCTCTGACCAACTAGGTGCACACCAGAATCATTCTAAAACTTTTGACTGGTAGTGAATGTCTAGTTGTTGGTAAGTTCTAAATCAAACGAGCAATGTTAACATTATCCTGTGTGCAACTACAAAGATAATTTATCAATCCATCTGATAGTACTGCAGCCTTATAATAGCAGCCAGATGATGAAAGTAACCTGCTTCATTAAATAGCAGTCATGTGGGTTCAGTTTACCATGAAATCAACACATTTAATTCATCTCTGAAAGAAAAGATCTTGGTGCTACACTGCAAAAAATGAGAGCAAGTGAAATCATCCTAAATCTTCTCATTTTGAGAATTTCTTAGTTTATTTATTAAGTAAAATTATCCTCCTATATTGACTGATCATTTTGATTGTTTTAAGCATTGGTCATAAAATAATCTGTCAGTATAGTGAGATTGTTTTACTTAATAAAACGACTTAAAACAAGTAAAAAATGGCAGATTAGTTTTAGTTTTTATTTAGAATTCCTAAAATGTTTGATGTTGGACATTTAAATTAGATTTAAGATGAGTTCACTCACAGACTTTTTTGAGTTGATGTGTATGGTCATAATGCTGTTCACAGCATGCAGTGCCGTGTGTGTGTGTGGGCGGTGGAATAGGTTGTTAGATTTGTGTGTTGATATGGCACTGTGCTTTGCATGCTGATGAGGGATGAGAGACTGACAGAATGGCACACAGGGGTGAAATGTGGGGATAAGGCTCAGCTGGGACTGTGTGTCTGTGTCTGGAAAGGAAAGTTTCCACAGGGGTCATTGACTGGACTCTGCTGGTAACTTGACCCGTGCGGTGGCTGATGGAAAAAGCGATCTGGATGCAGGCTGAAAAATCAGAGCATGGGGGTTGGAAGGCTTTGGCCTGAGAGAGATCGGGGATGTAGGAGAGCTGGACAGAATGTAAGCCAGGGGTGAGGGTGAGTGAGTGATTGGTGGGCTACAGAAAGCATCCAGCCTCCTCTGCCTGAAGCCTGGCCAGTCTGGGGGCTGTGGCTGGTTGCCAGGAGTCCTACCTGCGCATCCCATCTGTTCCAGCTGCTCACCACCTCCGTTCTACAGCAACACAACACAGCTCAGCTTCCTGCTCAAAGGAAGAGTTTGACATCAAATCAAGCTTATACACTCTCTCTTACCCCAAATGTAGCCGATAAGGTGTTTGGTATGTGAAGTTCTTTGCTACTGGCGCCAAAGCTGCAAGACTTAGGTAATAAACAAGGGATGAGAGTTTGTAGAATCCAGAATTTCAGATTATTAGAATATTTCATTTTGAGTTTGTGAATTACTATACAAACACTATCAACATTAAGACAAAAAGGCCTGAAACATGTCACTCTACATGTAATGACTATAAAATATGACCGTTTATCTTTTTTGAACTAATTTATAAGCACAAGTGAACTTTGACACGATGTTCTAACATTTGCAGATTCACTAGTGTATCATCATACAGGGGTTCGTACGGGTGCTTGAAATCCTGGAAAATGCTTGAATTTTAACGTTATGTTTTCCAGGCCTGGAAAGTGCTGGAATTTTGGAGAAAGTGCTTCAAAATGCTTGAAATTCTAACTGCTTTTACTTTACAATAAATAACGATCTGATTAAATAAGTTCACTTAAAGAAAAAATTGCAGAGCGTAAAATAAAAAGGTTTCGCTCGCGCCTACACGTATGGCTGCATATTTTTGTTGGACCTGGCAACCCTGGTCGGTGATAACAACAGTAACATGGGGAGGCGGCGTTAGCTTAGCCTGCTAGCGTATGTATGCGCACCGCCAGCTGGATAAGATAAACATGCGGTGAAGAACATTGGTATTTAAATTGTGTGAAACTGTCACCAATAAATCCATCATTCTTGCTATTTACTTACTTAGAAGTATTTTTTTCTCAGTAGCATAGTCGCTGTGAAGTGTGGAGAATAGTTTTGCGATATATATTTATTAGGCCAAGTAAAAAAATAAAAGAGTTGGTGATCATCCCCGCCCGACCCTCTAAAAAGCACCCGACGTTTTTTTTTTTTTAACACAAAAAAACTCGCCAAACACCCTAGTCTGGCCTAGAATCATTCAAATTTCGCATGCTTCCAATGACGTGATCCCAAATCAATTCTGCACATGTGCAGTACACTTCACTGTCATTACCAATGGCCGGTCGTTTTTGTGATGCAAATCATGGCTTTTGTAGTGGCCAGCATCGTAAAAACACTGCAGAAATAAAATACAATGGATTATTTTAACTGTAATATATTATAATAATTATTATCGCAGCGTGCGCGCAGACTCACTCACAGAGAAGCAGACGAAGAGGCCGGTTCTATAAATAAGACAGAATAACTGACTAAGACACACATTAGCGGTAACTTAACTAAAACACACTAAAAATAAGTCATAGAGACTAGACTACAACTAACAATCATTACACATACAAAAATCTCCTCTTAAAGACCCCAAATAATTACAAAATAGACCCCATAAACACACAAGAGAACTTTATGCAAATACCGTACGACACGCAGCCATTTGATTGGCCGACACCCCCAAAAGCCGCCACAATACTTTTCTACCATCAAAAAAAAAAAAAAAAAAAAAACCCACACCTCCCCCCCCGACCCAAAATTTTGGTGAAAAAGGATGATCACCAATTTTTTTTTTTTACTTGGCCTTATCGCAGAATTGCAGTTTTGAGATCACCGTATCATTAATTTACCACAGCTGAAACGTGCTGGAAAAACTTGAAAATGGGCCTTGAAAGTGCTTGAATTTTACCTTGTGAAAGGTGTACGAACCCTGTCATGAAGTCACTTTAACTCTGATTTGATGTGTGTGATGATTTAGGTTTTACATCCTCACATCTTATTGGACGAGTGTTGCCTGTTGTGTTGCAGCAAAGTACCAGTCAGGTTCTGTTATCTATGCACAGGGAGGACACGCCTACACCAACACTTGATCTCCTCCAGCTCCTCACAACTGCCCAAAACATTCTCTTTATTAGCTGCAAGGTGTAGACATTTAGAGTATTTTATCTCTGTATTTATAGACAAATAAATGAAGTAAAATAAGCCTGACAGTTCACGTCAGCTGACAATTAACCAAAAAAAGAAATGAGAACTTTGAAAGTTGAGATTTAATTCAGGAAGTCTTTAATGAGCCTCATTTTTGATGGACAGCTTCAGTCGCATCCTGTGTTGTAGACAGATACTCTTTCATGCTTTGAGGCTCTAGTGAAAGGTGGTGGAGGATATCTGCACTACCACAGTGGACATGTGCTATTAGACTTATTTTGATTTACTTTATAAATGTATCAGTATTAACCGGCTGATATTTATACCACAAAAAGTCTGTAAATCATGATTTACTGGGAGAAACCAAGACTTTCAGCACCCTCGTATATATGGGATATCTTCGTTTCATAACCACATTTTGGTATTTCAGTCAGGATTCTTAGATTCAATTCACCTCAAATTTAGGCAAATATAGTTTTGTGTTCATAGAGACATTGCTACATATACATTCACCTCTTACTGCAGTGATGCAGCTCAAAACAACTGGGAGCAAGTGACCAAACGCCTCGTTTTGGCCTGAGCTACGTTCAGACCTCAGATTAAAGTAGTATCCAGTAAACAGAGACAATCTGCTTTTGTTTGCTCGGTTACATTTGTCTTTTCAGTGTGTCCTGTATCTGACAGATCACCTGCATGTGCATAAGACTCTCCACCTGACACACTCATCCAAAAACACAGCTGTTCTTTATCCTTCCTCAAGAATAATAAACTCTCTTCATGTGAATTCACAATGAGCTGTGTGGACTGTACTTTAAGTGTGAAGCTCACCTTTAGGAAGGCTGAAGAGTTTACAGAAGAGTCGGAAATCTAAAGTCTCATTCTGTGTGAAAATCGTTTGACTGCTTTGTGTTTACTGTTTTAAGTATCACTGTTCAGTAAACTTGAATTTGAGTAGCTGTTTGATTTCATAGACACTGTCGTTACATTGTTGACGCTGATGTCTCGCTCGTCTTTCAACGCAAAAGAAGCGAGACTTGCGTTGAAAGGCGAGCGAGTTTATATAAAGTGTGATTTTTGCTTATAATTCCATGTTTGACACGTTAAGTTGCATGAATTCCGAATTGGTTGAATGTGCAGTGGTGCATGACCATTACAAATCTGATGTGAATTTAATTTCAGAGCGTATAAAACCCAAATAAATAATTTTCTTCACTTTTTTGTTCAGTTTCTTTAGTCTGCACATATGAAGTAAAAGGGAAAACACATTTGGTCAGGGACTGGGTTTGGGTTTGGTCAGGTTTTAACACCGTGTGAAAAGTGTTGGGTGATCTGACAACTTCATATTGTGATTAGTCTGCAAAATGTCCAAAATCTACTTTTTGAGTGAATCATTGTGATTTTATGTCCTACTAATGTTTCCAAATTAGAAAGTGTGCAAAAAGTTTCATCATTTGAAAAGTGCACTTTTGTGTTGTTTACATTTTACTACTGTTTTTCTTTTTGAGTGCTGAGTGCTAATAAAGTGCGATAAGTAATAAATCTGTTATTTAATGGTTATTTAATTGCTGATTCATTGTTTAAAATGTGTTAAATATTATTTTGAAAACGTGAATGCATTATAATGTTAAATATTAAAAATAGAGACGTTTTTAGGCTGATGAGACTCTGAATATTCTCAACAGTACATTTCAAATTAAAGGCCGCTCATATACACAGTTGAGACTGTGGATGAAGACTGTATGTTAATAAAATAGTTTTTTGGGAAGATCGCCCACCCCTAAGTGTGAATGTAGCCTTTATCACAGTACTGGTGTTCTGTTGTGTGTATGGTTGTCATATTAGCCAGAATTTCAGTGAAGCCTCAGCAGTATGTACACAGTATTGGACTGAAAAAGGCGGCTCAGCTCTGCATTTTCTTGAGTGTTGACATATTTGTGGTGGACCGGGGGGGGGGGGGTATTTCACAGAGCAGGATTTCTTAGTTTAGCCAGGTAACTTAAGCTCAAAGTCAAACCTGCCTAATGCGAAAAGAGCAGCTGGGCAGTCGTCAACTTGCTGTGCTTTAGCTTATCTGGCTAACTTAGAAATTGTGGCATGCCACACAGATGTGTCCTAGAGAGCGAGAGAACTCTGAAGAGAGATTTTTAGATAAAGACTGAAATGAGTGTTTCTGTTTCTATTCACTGAGCTGTAAACCTGAACTCCGGCTCATTTACAGATGACTCCCACTGACACCTGGGAAAGAAAAGTACTAGTTGAAAAAACAGACTTGCCATATTTAGACATTTTTTAATTTAATTATCAAAGAGTACATGAATTTTGCCATCTTTAATATGTGGTATATAGTTTAGAATTTATTTATTTTTATTGATAGCTAAATGCACCATTTGACCAAATTTGCGAGACACCACTGCTCAGAATTTTTTTAAAGGCCTCTTTATCCTCATTGATCCCAAAAAACTGATTGCCGTTGTTGGGGCCCTTATCCATGGGCCCAATTTTTATTTTTTGCTGAGGGAAAGTGATTAGTGGTCTATACAGTCTGTCTTTAGCTTTGACCTTCAGTTTTATGATTAAGGGACCTGCTGGACAGTGTGTGTGACTGTCCCAGAGCTTCTTTTTGCAGTCCACCCTTTTGGCAAAATATCTTGCGCATCAGCTGTCGATTAAAGAGGGGAAAAACTGAGACTCCTAGTGAATTGTTGAACCGAAAAGCTGCAACCGGAGCTGTGGCAGATGTGAAAGGAATTGTAGGTGTTCAGCCCTTGTGGTGAAAAAGGTGCTGCTGTCCAGAGACGTCCGGTCGTCGTGGTCATCGCCGGCCGGTCGGCAGAGCGAGTGTCCGAGTGTGATGCACGTTTTAAATACCAATAGCTATTTTTGCATTATATACATCATAAAGTCACGTTTTCAGTCAACAGTTTCTGTGCTGCTTTCAAAGCTTGCCAAGTCCATCCCATGTTTTCCTCTTCTATTAACTTCTCAGGGCTGTTTTTCTCTCTCTGTCTTTGCTCTGGAATGAGAGAAAATACATTACATTTAATAATAAGTGAACAACAGAAGACTGGAGACGTCTGCACACTTGGATTGTTATTTATTTCACTCTTATAGTCATGGTGACATTTGTCTGCCAGATACCTGCGCTCTCTCTCTCTCACACTCTCTCACACACACACACACACACACACACACACACACACACTCACTGCAGGCACAGCCGTGGGCATTAGGGCCTGGTGTTTTTCTGGGCTCAACTTACACTCTGTGGTAGCAGACATACACACACACACCTGGCTCACATTTCCTTGTTTGCTTTGCTGTGAGCAGCAGCAGATAGAATGGCATCATTTCCAGTGTGTTCTGACAGAGAACCAGATTTTAGTCAAAACACTTTTGCCTTAATTAATGAAGTCAGACAGAGTCTCACTTACAAACATCACCTTATTCTAAATCTCTCTTTGTGTCCCATCTCTGCCCCCACCTCGCCTCTCTGCCTCTCTCTCTGTCTGTCTGCCTCTCTGTCTCTCTTTCTTTTTCTCTGTCTCTCTCTGCGCCTCTCTCTCTGCGCCTCTCTGCCTCTGTGTCTCTGTCTCTCTCTGTCTCTCTCTCTCTCTGTCTGTCTGTGTCTGTCTGTCTGTCTGCCTCTCTCTCTCTCTCTCTCTCTCTCTCTCTCTGTCTGTCTCTGTCTCTGTCTCTCTGTCTCTCTCTGCCCCTCTCTGGCTCTGTCTGTCTGTCTGTCTGTCTGTCTGTCTGTCTGTCTGTCTGTCTGTCTGTCTGTCTGTCTCTCTGTCTGTCTCTCTGTCTGTCTCTGTGTCTGTCTCTGT
>BRDA01011329.1:2500-10155 GCA_036984385.1 Crenuchus spilurus | reverse complement strand
ATTGATGTTTGTGTCGTTCTCAAAACTTCTGGCCATGACTGTACACAAAGTACAAGGAATATTTTGGGACATAGTGACCATACTAAAATTAAAAAATTAAAAAAAAAAATTTAATTACACACCTTAGTACCATGGGAGGTAGGGCCTTCACTAGCTCTGCCTCTAGGCTATGGAATGCTCTACCTCCTGATTTAAGGAACTCTGATTCTATTTTGCATTTTAAGGCAGGTCTTAAAACGTATCTTTTCAGAATGGCTTAGAACATCTGACTTCAATTGCTTTTTATGCATTTATTTTATTAATTTTACTTTTATATTTTATTTATTTTATTATTTTATTTTTGAGTACTATCTTTCTGTTCTATTGCTTTATTTATTATTACTATGTCATATTTTATCTATTTTATGTAAGGTGACTTTTATGTAAGGTTATTATTTATTATTTATTAAAAAATATAAAATGTATATTTTGTCTATTTTATATATATATATATATATATATATATATATATATATATATATATATATATATATATATAAATTTGTTATTTATATGTCTTCCGGTAATTGTGCGACAGTCCCTAACACTCACTGCTGTTTGTAGCCAAAGTGAACACAAAGCTAAGCTCCTGCACCCTGGCTTCTTCATAACAAGTGAATTTTACTAAATGTTGTGGTTGTAGTTTGTTGTCTTTGTCTATTTCACCATGAAACTGTAACTGTACTGGTGATTCTGGGTTTTGTTTACTGGTGAGGAAAAGCGGAAATATGAATATCAAACGAATGTACAATATTAAACAAACTTTACCGCAGTTACAAAACAAGCAACAACAGTAGCTTGGCTAAGTGTTTGTCCGACAAGCACTGTGACCTCTACAAAGAGCTGAAAACTCGACCGGTTATTAAAGTTAATGGTTACGCCACAGAGGTTTAAGTGGTTAATGAAATATTTCAATTGTAACTGTTTACGTTGGCGATAAGTTAATTACTCTCCTTCACATGTGAACTCATGATGATGCTAACGTGTTCACGTTTTCATCACAGTTAGGCTGTAAAGCATGTAGACTAACTAATCAATCAATTTAATGTGGTTGTTTTTAAACGGTAAAATATTAGAGCAGTGGTTATAACTTCAAATTATCATTGTTCATCTCACTTTTTACTCAGTAGTAAACTTCCATCACTACTTCAAGTTCATCCAATCATGCTACCATTACATCTGTTCTAGACAGGCAGGTGGGGAACCTTAAACAGATAAACTCCCTAACATCTAATTTCAGAAAAGCCATGTTTGAATTATGAATTATATAGTAATTTTATTTTTTGCTTTATTTCTTGCTTTATTTGACAAGATTTAGTTTTAATTTAATTTTAAAAATCAATCTGATTTTTCAGTGTTAAATAAACAATTTAATTTCAGACAAAAGAATTACTTGATATTTTTGTTGAATTTTTGCCAAAGTATCGTTTTGGTATTGAGAATTGCGATGCTCTGCTTAGTATCAGTATCGAAGTCAAACTTGTGGTATCGTAATCATCATTCAGGTATTAATCTGTGCGCGGGGTAGAAATGACAAAAATTTTCCTATTTTTTTATTGCATTTTTATGCTGAAGTTTTACAGGTGATGTAGACTTTTGGTTGCAGAGTTGCAGAGATGTTAATACATCATCAGGTGGTTTCAGCAAGTTATAAGTTTCTGTAAAAGCACTCAAAACAATACAGCAATGTACTGATATTAGAAAATACAATTTGCACTTTTGAATACTTAAGTATTTTCAAAAGTAAGTACTTCATTACTTTGACTTAAGTAAACTTTTGAGCAACTTTTACTTGTAGTTGAGTAAATTTTGACCATGAGTATCAGTACTTTTACTTAAGTACTGGAGTTGAGTACTTTGTCCACCACTGGGTGTTACCCTGATGATTGGCTAATCATCCCATCTTCAGAAACTGGCTTAGGCTACTTTCAGACACAGGCAAATTAGATTTGTTTCTCAAATATGGTCTGCTGAGATGACTGTCTGCACTGTTTTTAACAAGTGATCAGATCAGGTTTGACCATTCAGACATCACAAGCTTTTCTGCTTAGGTTGCTGGTAGCAAAGGAGGCACCAGTATCTATAGCCACACTGGTGACACGGCTTCAAGCTTGCCAGTTTTTAAACTGCTTTAAAAATGTACCATGACCGCCAAAAAAAGCTCTTATAGGTACACAGTAGAAAGAATGGAGCAGGAGATGCCTTAGACGTTCTAATATTAGAAGATTCAGTGGAGGGATCTGAAAATACAGAAAAGGAGAAGTAATGTTTAAATTGCTAAAAAAGCTTACAACTATGTTGAAAAATGCATGAAAAAGTAAAAGATTTAAGAGAAATAAAAAGCAATTATGGCTTCCTCAAAACCTCTGTGAATAGACTCTAGATTAGATTAGATTTGGGGTTAGTTTTAAGCTTGTATAGGGCTGCTTTACTGAATTTTACGAGGTTGTTCTTTGTCACATCGCAAGTGATGCAAAAATGTACTTTGAAATCTGATTTTAGCAGACTTCTATCAATGCCACGTAGATGCTGACCATTGTTGGTAATTTGAGGTAACTGTCCTGAGTGCGTCTAGAAAAGTACTCTAGAAATGTAACTTAGTATATGTTTGAGCAAGTTTGAGTGTAAATGGAATTGGAAGATGGTGAAACCTGTCAACAAAGCCATTCCACTAGTACGCTTGCTCTTTTTGTGCCACTGCCCAGCTGAATATAGGAGCATCAATAAAGCTGAGAGCCCAAAAAAAAGCAAAGGGGGGGTAAAAACACAACTACCAATTAGTGGGGCGGAGACGGGAGATGTGAGGGGTCAGCAGCAGCAGTTCTGAGGCTGAGCCTCCTTGAGCAGCACACACAGGAAGCACTTAGCCCTGTGAACCATGCAGCCCAATAAAACACGCCACCACCATTCACCCGTTCTGTGGCCAGGACCGGCCCGGAAACCTTCCGAGCTAGTATTTGATGAAATATTGGTGGCTGAGTCTTTTGTATTGCTTTTTTCAGAATATTTGGATTGGTATGATTTTAAATACAAAATGATTTGTGTTCCTCTGACCATAAAGAAAACCCTTTACTGTAGAACCGTGTACATTACAGTTTGAGTTAAAAACAAACTCCCTATCAGATGTACACTTACTATAATGAAATTATTCAAGCGTCCAACGCTGTGTCTGGTTGGCCGAGCCAGAGTGTTTTACGCAGGAGACCACAGCTATGTGTGCCAGACGGACCTCTGGGCCACGCTTTCAGGGGCTGTCCCTGCTTTGCTATATCCGTCAGCACAGCGCTCACTACTTAAAAAGTGATTATGGTTTCAGGGTTATTACACTCCACCCTCCAGCCAGGCTCTCTTCCCCTCCCCCAGTTTGTTTTTCCATTTGTTAATGACACAAGCAGGTATAAATGTTTCAAAACAAGACATTTGTTGTAGAATATCCTAAAGATGTCCTAGAGTGATGCCTGTCTGACGGTATTCTTTTAATGACATAAGTGGACATTAGCTGTACCTGGCAACATTAGGCTGTGAAAAAAAATGAGTATTATGATGCAGTATTATTAGAAAATGGCCCACCGTCAACCATCATATAACCTTACACAACAGATAAATACAATAAATACACGCGTGTGAATGTCAGTGGTCTTAAATTGCATCAAAACCCTAGACATTGGGGCACCGAGTGACTCGGCAGACGTAGACACCGACACTATGATCAGAGGATCATGCTGCTTGCTATCAAGACTTGGCAAGCACTACCATGCAGTGTTCGCAGGCTCAGACGACTGCCATAATAGCTGGTGATCGTGCGCTTTCTTCCAAGCATGTTGGATGCTCAGCAACGATGTATAGAGAGCAGTTTGAAAAGGGGCGAGAGGTTGAGGAGGCAAGAATGAATGAATGAACGTTGCACTTATATAGCGCCCATAGCAACGGCCTTGTGGCCCATAGCAACGGCCTTGTGGCCCATAGCAACGGCCTTGTGGCCCATAGCAACGGCCTTGTGGCCCCTAGCAACGGCCTTGTGGCCCCTAGCAACGGCCTTGTGGCCCATAGCAACGGTGTGCAGTCATTGCAAGTGATTGGGAGAGGCCTAGTGGACGTGTGCATCCATTGACTACCACTACATTGGGGGAAAATTTGGGTCAAAATTAAAAACAAAAATATTAGAGCATAAAATATGAATATACTGTATTCAAGATACTATAATAATGGTTATTTAAAAAATATACCAAAAAAGACAAATGGGTCCACTTAGAGTACCTTACAGTGTATATAGGATGCAGTTATGCTCTGTACCAGTATTTGTTCAGTGTTTTGGGTACAGTTTGTTCAAAATCAAAGTTAAAATATATTGATTGATTGTAGCCTCCAAGCTTATGCCAGGTGCTTGCTGTCTTCATACTGGATACCATTCATTTCTGCAGTGTGTGTGCATCAGTTAAGCCCGCCTCCACTTTTATCCCAAACATAAGAGTGCTCTGAGTGCATTGCTATGATGATGAGTACAGAAGCCAGCCTGCTAGAGTGAGATTTTCTACAGTGGAGGTACAGCAGCCGAGGACGGTTTGATGAGTGATGGCGGTGCAGAGCCGTTGTGAGGGGAGTGATATAGGACTAACAGAGTGCTTTTGTTGTGCCGGAGCCCCCGGGTGCACGGACCCTGTCAGGCCGCTGTGTTTGATGGGCTGCAGAGAGTCAGAAATCTTCAGCCTGGAGTGCCTGCTTTCGCTCAGCTGATGAACCGTAGCCTGGCCAAAAACAACGCCTGGAGACAGCCTCATACACCACATACACTTCTCAAGACAGATCGTAGATAGAATCTCTCTTAATCCTTAAGGAGTCGCAGCAGCAACAACAGAACAATTCACCTATTTATATTTGGAGGAGCTGTAAAATGTACTGAATTAGCTAGATGTCTACAAGAGACATGAACATTACTACAGGTCTGTGTGTGTGTGCTTGAATGACTGAATATTTGCTTAAAACTTGGTCATTAAGGATAGGCATGCGGTGTGTAGAAAGCAAGTTGTCTAAATGAATAATGTGGGTTTCCCTCCTCTAATTATTCTCACTGATTATACTCCATTTATACCAGTGAGTGTACAAACTTTTACTTTCACTTTCAAAACACATTCACCCCTAACCACAGCCCTGGGGCACAACACAGTGAGCAGCATTGCTTTAGACATATCCCACAGAAACTGAGAAATAACCATTTGATTTGTATCACTATGAAATCAGGAGATTAACAGGAGGAATTAGAATAAGAGGAACCCAACATGTGCTTTAAAAATGGAGAGAAAAGGGGTTTAGACATGTAAACCTGAGTGTTTGCAGTTATGGGAACTAGCAAAAAAATTGTGACATGTTGAGGGGGCGAACCAGCTGCCGTCGCTTCATCTTGGTGGATGCTGCACATTGGTGGCTGTTGTGATTGTCCGTCCCAAATGCAAAGGCATACTGGGTGTCTAGAAGAGCCCTGTAGAAATGCAACTAAGTGTTTGTTGCTTCCTTCATAATCTGTGGTATAATTCTGATTAGACTTGGCTGTCCTCAAATCCACAGTGCCAAGGCTTCTGTAGTCCCTGGTACCTACTGACCACGACTTTGACCTTTTGCTTCCAGGCTCAGATGACTGCACAGTACGATTCTGGGAGGTGAGCACTGCACGCTGCCTGAAGACGGTGGAGGTGAGCGGAGCTGTGAAGAGTGTGGCATGGAGTCCAAATCCCACAATGTGCCTAGTCGCCATCAGCTAGTAAGAGTCATTCACTTACCCTTCCTGCGCACTTCACCCACATTCAGGCTGTGTTCCAATAGTCTTGGGCTTCTTCTGTATGGGAGAGAAATTAAATTTCAGTATTTATACTGAGTTTTTGTAGAAAGTTGATACACAGTAAATCTGCCCGTGTTAAATCAACACTATTAGAGTTAAATTAACACTGACAGTGTTACATTTTGACACCCTCAGTGTTAATTTAACTCTAATAGTGTTGATTTAACACTGGCAGATTTACTGTGTACTTGCTGTTAATCTCAAACGTTTGATAGAATACAAACACTTTATCCTGTTGTACAGCTTAATTAATGTGTCCTTTTCTGTAATCCATATAACACTGTATGCCCAGTTTCCTGGACTTTGTACAGTGTATAGTGTTGTATTTACTCACTAAAATGTGACACTACTGTGTGTGTGTGTGTGTAGTGGGGAGACTGTAATCCTGTTAAACCCTGGGCTGGGAGACAGGATGATCTGCAGCGCAACTGATCAGTTCATCTCCTCTTACGAGGAGCCAGAAGAAGCCAAAGACCAGTCAGTGCAGTGGACAGTCGCTGAGGGCTGTGAACATGAGAAGGGGCAGAGACTCATTCTGAAACACCCCAAGGTACCCAAAACATACAGGCGCCATCTCAAACACGTGAACATGCCGAACACGTCATATTGTGTTGAAGTGGCTGTGGACTGCCGGATGTGTTTTTGCATGACCTAGAAATGTAATCATGCTGACAGTGTCACTGATTGTATGGACTGTAAACGTAGCTCATTGTAATAGAAAAGTAATTCTCTATATGATCTGTTTTGACCTTGTATTTACACTCATTGTTCATTTTATCAGCTCCACTGATCACAGTTATAGACTGTTTTTCTGTAGACTTTATTAGCCTCCTTTCACCTGTTCTTCAGTGATTAGGACCCTCACAGAGCAGCTGTTATTTGGGTGGTGGATCATTCTCAGCACTGTAGTGACTCTAGTCATGTTTCCATTGCAGTTTTGTGCAAAACATTAGGCAAATTTTTGCCTTCCCTTTTCTTCCATGTTCTGTTTTGTCTAAAAAACAATTCGACAAAAGTTTCGCAATTGCGGTGTTTCCATTAAATGTAAAATACTTTTATAAAATCACATGTAAATATGTTTGTTCTCGCGATAAGTCATTACAAACATGGCGGCAGTGGATGTAAACACATACTTCAGCTTTATACATACTGCTACCACGGCACTAGTGCTCATCATCAGCCATCAGAGGAGACGGCGACTTATCGAGGCTTTGGAGAGACAAGCCCCTTATACTTGCGAGCGGCTACTATGCGGCGTTTTTGGGAAACTGTAGTGGATGATTTTACAGAAGAGCTGTGGATTCAACATTTTAGAATGACACACTCAACTTTTAATGAACTTTGTGATGCTGTGAGATCTCTAGTGGAGCAGCTGCACATTGTCCAAGGATTCTCCTCGTTATTCCAAATATGCCGCATCATCTTCATCCTCTTACTTTCTGTTGTTGTCCTCTTCTTCGTCGTCTTTTTCACCAATAGAAACGTCCGGTTGTTGATCACATGACTCCCTTAATGCGAAAAAAGTCAGTTTGAGTGTTTCCATTACACTTTTGCGATATAAACCAATTTCTATACGACTGAAAAACCACCTCATCTTAGCGCAAAAGAGTTTTATCGAAAAACAAGAGTTTTTTTGAAATTGTGTTTCCATTAAGCACATTTTTATTCGCAATTCTAATTTGTCATATTTCATGGTCAATGGAAACGTGACTACTGACATGATGGTGGTGTGTAACTGTGTTGCTGGTATGAGTGGTTCAGGCACAGTAGAACTGAAACATCA
>BRDA01011328.1:70319-90037 GCA_036984385.1 Crenuchus spilurus | reverse complement strand
TTGATTATGTGTGTCTGATACCGTGTGATACACTGTTATCTATAAACAGACTAAAGATCAGTCGTCTCTAATAGTATTGATTGTGTGTCTGATACTGTGTGATACACTGTTATTTATAAACAGACTAAAGATCAGCGTCTCTAATAGTATTGATTATGTGTGTCTGATACTGTATGATACACTGTTATCTATAAACAGACTAAAGGTCAGTCGTCTCTAATAGTATTGATTATGTGTGTCTGATACTGTGTGATACACTGTTATCTATAAACAAGACTAAAGTACATTAGCATATCACTCTCTTATTTGCAGGTTTCAGGACAGTGCCAGCCTGGACCATTGGGCTGGATGGGAGCCAAACTGATGGACAGTGTAATGGATGAACTGAGAGAAGAAGAAGTGAATGCACACTTGGAGCACTCGTATGAGTTGCTGGCTGCTTTGGAAGGTCTGCAGTTCCACCAGTGTAGAGCAGAACTGTCTGAGACATTGAGAAAAGCAGAAGAGATGAAGGAGGTGATTGAAGGAGACCAATTTACTCAACTGATGGAAAATTTTGTCTATTCTGACTCTGATGCTTCAGCATCCCAGAATGTACCTCAAGCACAGTGAGTATGGATGTAGTGATGGCATTTAGGGATAGACTAGTTAAGTCAGTAACTGCTGTTTTTTTGCACACTTTTAAACAATCAGTCTGCACTCACATGGCCAGTAAACAGAATGCCACATTTTCAGGCACATCATCAGTGTAGTTACTGTAGAAGAATTTTGAGCTCCCACCTAGTGTCAGTATCACCACTCTACAGGCAGATGAAGTCATGACTGATAAACCTATCCTTTCTTCTCAAGATATTTTATATTACATATTTTGATCATCATGCTTACCTAAATCTGCACACACAGTCATATCAGAACATTGTGACGACCTACATAATAGTAGGAATAACCACTCTTGGCTCAGAATCAATGTATTAGAAGTCCATTCTCAGTTAAGCTTAACTTACAGCATCTCTAGAACATCCCACATAGTGTTTTTTTAGATGCTACCACCTCGTTTCACCTGGTACCCTATTATGATGTCCTTTGTACATGAGGATGGTTTTACTCTGCTACTCTACTTTATACATGCAGTAAACCTTGTCACATGTTATTTGTGACATTCAGGGCCAAACTGATGTTCTGATATGACTTTGTAGTACTGCTCATTCTTGTTTTTATCATTGCAGTGGCATCCAGAAGAGGAGAGAGGTCATAAACAAAGTGTTATCCAGTAAAGCGTTCTGTTACAGTAACAAGAAGGCATTCACTATAGATTACCTACCGGCTCTTCGGTCAATGTGTAGAATAGAAACAGCAGAGCAGCAAAACAAACCCAGGTGAATTAGAGCAGAGTATAATAATCAGACTGATCATGAATCTCCAGACATTAACATGATCTTTTTTGTTCATAATTTAATTCAAAAAGGTAAACTGACATTAATTACACAAAGTGACATGAAGTCTTTTTTTTGTTTTTATGTTAATATTGATTTGTATGACTTATAGCTCATGATTTGAGCCAATCAGTCACAGTAATATGATGGTCAGTAGTAGTGTTGGCACTTTGGGCAGCTGCTGGGCATCTCCATAAAGCTTGTCAGTAGATGGAAGCATGAAGTGCTCTAAAATCTCCTGGTATGTGTTGACTTTGGACTAAAACACAGTGAACCAACACCAGCAGATGACATCACACCTCAAACCATCACAGACTGCAGAAACTGCACACTGGACTTCAGACACCTTCTGTGTCTCTCCACTCGTCCTCCAGACTATGTTTATAGTCATTTACTTAAACTCACCATCACACATTCTAATAATGTGAGATTCTGTTGAGCTATAAGTCATACTAATCAACATTAAAACAAAAATGTCTGACATTTCACTTATGAATATAATGTAATGAATATAAAATATAGGACACTTTACCTTTTTGAATTAAATATCTTAATTAAAACTTTTTTTGTTGCAGTTATAGCTGGCAGCAATTACAGACTATAAAGTGGTGAACCACTCTTCAGTTAGTCAGTTTTTTGTTAGAAGTCTTTTATTAAAAAGATTGAATAGTTCACTAATACATAAGTGTGTGTACAGTGAAAGAGCTGAACTGACTTTAGAATTAATTGGTTGTTTCTTGTTTATAGATCTTTACACTACCTCAGCGATATTGGCCTGACTCTCCCTAAAAGCACTGTCAGACTGCTAGCTTCAGATCTACACCAGAACAGTCCTGGAGATCTACCAACCTTAATCTAACACATCTGACTCAGGTAATGAAGACCTTCAGGGTCATCTGATCATCAGACTGGATCTGACCTCTGGGCCAAAGATTGGACACCCTGGTGCCAGTGTTTTAATAATGTATGTTGACTTTTGAGTGGCTCCGCAGGCTAAGACGCTGACACTATGACCAGAGGATCGAGAGTTCAAATTCCGGTCATGCTGTTTGCCATCAACAGTCCACCAAGAGAGCAAAAATTGGCAGTGCTCTCACTGGGCAGGTAGATGGTGCTCTCTCTCCTTATCACTTTCACATTGCAATGCCCGCTGGCTCAGGTGTCTGCTGATTGGTCCATTTAGAGCTGGGAATCCTGTGCTTTTCTCCGAGCGTGTTGGCTCCCCAGTGACCGTGCGTCAGCGGTAGTTCGAAAAGAGGCAGTGACTGCATCACACGCAACGGAGGAGGCTTGTGCTTGACTTCACCCTCTTAAAGTCAGGGACAGTGCAAAAGTGATGGGGAGAGACCTAATGGATGGGATGCTAGCTACTACTACATTGGGAAGGGGATAAAATTAGCAAAAATAAATAAAAAATAACTAATGTATGTGGACTTTTCTAAATGTTCAGTTGTATTGCTGTAGATTATTATATTTTATATGCTAAATTTTTCATTTCCAGAGAGCAGTGTCAAGCTAGAAAAGGTCTCTGCTCAGCCTCAGGAACTACTCAAATGTTACTCAACTACAGATGTTTATTTTCATACAATAAATATGCAGTTTATGAAGGTGAAAGTTTGATTCGTTTCCTTAAAGCAGTCACAGCTCTGTTGTACATTAAAACGTCCAGTCCCTACCTAAGAGTCATAGAGGATCCCTTGACTCAAATCAAGGAGAATGCTCATTTGAGGTGTTTATAGCTAAAAAGTTGGAGTAATCCCCGTCTTTACTGTAGAAAGGTACTGGAAAACCACTCTCATATCTTGCAAATGTCTGAAAATCTCTTCTTCTGCCAGCCATCACCCACTAGAAAATATCAGAAGAGAAAATGATCAAAAACATGATACAATCACCTAAAAAATTTTACATCGATAATAAAAAAAATCAAAATATACAGGTATGTTTTTCCACCAGGGCTGTAACTAAATTTTAAACCTAGCTAAATAGATAAATCTAGCCATCCACCAGATTCATTACACACACGCTATTTTATAAATTATGCATGCACGCACACACAGTGGACCGTTTTTTGTCATTAATCTGTTCTAAAGTGCCTGATAACCAAAACAAATGATAACTGAAGCCAATATTTCCCAGAAATAATGTAAATCCCATTGTTTTGTTCCAGACACTACAAAATATTAACAAAAATACAGAAAAAAGTGAGAAATAAATACAAAAGACTAATGAAATGGATAAAGGAACATTTAACATCGCTCTTACAGGTTTACACTCTATTTTAGACTGTGCTGGTGTGTTTTTTTTTTTTTTTTTGGATGCCATTTGTTTACATACCAGTTTTAAGTTAGTAGAACTGCGTGTTGATTCTTTAGTGTAACGTGTTTGTTTGTTTTGATTTATCAACAAGCCAGAATGAATGACAAACGTGAATGGATGCTTTGCTTTTGCAAAATTAGCGGCAAGTCATGTGGACATGCTAACAAAAACCAGGTGGTTGAGCGATAACTTTAATCATTTTAATTTTTAAAATGTCCCCGAAAAAATTTGACGATAACTGAATTGTACTATAATCAGGGCAAACAATAACCGAGGTTCCACTGTATTTAATAATCATTAAAATAATAATAAAAAAGACATATTTCAAGTCATAGACATTTTTTTGTTTACGCCGATTGACAGGTCAAACATCAGACATTCAGTATCTCAGATTATTAGAATATTTAGTTTGAGTAAATTGCTGTTTAAACAGTATCAAAAATAAAATCCTTGAAATGTGTCACTTTATGTGCAATGAATATAAAACAGCAGTTTAAATTTCTGAATTCATTTATGAACACAAAACAACCCAAACAATATTTGAATGTTTGGATGAACTTAGTATGATAATGTTCTATTTTTGGTTATTTGTAGTAGTTGTATAATAAACCTTGGAAAATTAATAATATAGTATAATGTGATATTTAATAAAGTATGCTATTAAGTATAGAATTGATATTGTACATGTGAAAAGCTTACTCTAAACAATAAAATTTATAATAACTCAGTAGAGCGGCATTATGACAAGTATAGAAAAATAACCAAAACAGACTAGAGATGGCACTGATCTGAGATCTGGAAATGATCCAGATATGCAGTTAAGTTTGAATCTAGACAGCATTTTGGTGTCACTCACAGTACATCTGTTCTTCACTCTGTGAGCATTTCATAGAAAGTGACAGCCTGCAGTAGTGCATCACACAGTTCCTCTCCTCTGGTTCTGCTGTTGAACTGGACCGCTCTCCGATACCTCATCAGCAGCTCTCTGCTGAACGTCACTCGCGGAGATTTCTTCATCACTGACTCGGTCATCAACTGCTTAACCGTCTGAGCACTGCTTGTGCGACTCTCGCCCACCATCAGATCAAAATGTCGGCCAACGGTGGTGCGTATCATGTTTAAAACTCGGGGATTCAAGCCTGGCCCTCTGTTGGAACTGAGCAGAGCGAAGAGCATGGCCTCCACCGTCCGCAAGTGAGCCATCACTGGAAATAGATTTGTGTTCTGCAGAGATACCCCCGGCTTCTCCACCACAAACAAATCAGCTGCTGGAAGGTTTGAGACCACAGCTGAGACCTGAACACAGAGACAGTTAGTGTGAAGATGTGATAATCCAGCCCATAGGACAAGAACAGGAACATCTGTCACTGTAAACAAGAACCTGGACCAGCTTTGTTCATCTTCTTTCACCAATATCTGACATCAGACCAATACCCACCAATAACTGATAGCTGTTAATAAACCAATGCCTGACCTCAGACCAGTGGCCCCTGATTCTAGACCAGTGCCCACTAACATCCCACCTAATGTCAGTTTCACCACTCTACTGTACAAACAGATGAAGACACAACTGATAAACCTATCCTTTCATCTGAGGTTTACAAGAATATCATGAAAAAGTTCATTTTTGTTCAGAATTGAATTAAAAAAGGGAAACTGCTGTTTTACATTCTTTACACAAAGTGGCATTTCAAGTTTTGTTTGTTTTAATGTTGCTACAGTTTGAACAGTAATGTACTCAAACTCCTAATGAAATGTATACAGACCCCTGCATACCAGGAACACCCCATAAAACCTGCCGTTTTGAAGATGTTCTGATCCAGATGTCTAGACATCAGTTTGGTCCTTGTCAGATTCTCTGATCTTTACGCTGGATCATATTCTTGGTCCCCACACATCGACTGACTATTACTGTCATATTATAATGTTACATTATAAATTCACCCAGAGACAAATGCCAAGATGCTAATCGATGTTTTTCTTCTGTCCGCAGTTTTAAGATGATTCTTTATTAGTCCCATAGTGGGGACATTCTAGTTGTCACAGCAGCAAAGGGACCGCAAAGCACTCTGAGATAAACAGGCATTAGAGAGACTCTTAAATTATAATTCAAGTAATTAAAAACAACTCTGAGAACATTTACACTAAATGTTTGACTGTTGCACATGGAAATTGCACATAAAGCTGTATAAATAAATATTACTGTGTTGTAATGAATGAATATACATACACACACCACATGTTGCCCACAATATTTCCAGTCAGATATTTACATCAGTAAAGTTATAAGTGAGGCTATGCATGTGGTTAAAAAGTTAGGGTTATAAATTATACGTGGTCTATTGGGGGCAGTGTTGGTCTAACCACAACTTGAAGGAAGGACCTACAATAACATTCCTACACACTTTGGCTGAGGTAGATGGCTACTGAAGGCGCTGCCCAGTGCTGTCAGTCACTCATGCATGGGGTGAGAACTTGGCTAACATCCTCCTTTTTCCCCACCACCTGCACTGGGTCTAGGGAACATCACAGGACAGAGTGTTGTGGCTGATTAGGTGTAATCTATACTAATTCAGTTAATGTGGTACAAGTTTTACTATTTAAATTCAACACAACCCACAGACCAGGGATCTTCAAGTAAACTTCTGGATGGTGGTTTTCTCAACCCGCCTGATTAAATCTATCTGTTAAATGCCAGATTTAGTAGGTGTGTCTGAGCAGGGGAAACTTTGCTGAACATTGGTCCACCAAAGCCAGATCTGGAGACCACTGCCATAGAATAATCCATGAATTCAGAACTAGGACTAAAACTAGCTCTGATTACACATGGATTGACCCATAAATACCCAAATCTTACGTCTTCCAAATAACTGGATGCCATGTATGTCCCATTCATAAAACTTTGGCACACTTCCTGCTGCCAGTCCAGGACGGTCATGGTGCGGTCTACATGTGCCCACGCTATTTTATTTGTGCCACACACAATGGATACAATAGAACTGGCAGCCTGTAAAAATGAAAGAGAAGAGGATTAAAACAAGCCTGATTAAGCAGAACAAGCATTGGTTGCTAATGGATGGCTTTAATGACAAAGTTTTAGTTTATTTTATATTTATATTATTCCATTTAATAGTACAGGATGTGTTTGCTTCTAACGATGGTGAATATCTTTAATACAAATGAAGATCTGGTGATGAAATTTGGATTAAATATACCTCAGTCTGTGTGAAAAAGACTGATGTTACAACATGTGCTGAAAATGCCCACCACCAGCATCCAAGTACACTTGAACCCGACACTCCATGTTGTGAAAGGCCATCCACTAATAACCCACTTGTTCCCAAACTGTTTCAGAAATTCCCGTTATATCTTCTGACTGAAGTTTGTTATCCAGTACGTTCACACCATGAACACTTCCTCCTGTACTATGCACTGACCTCTCCACAATTCTCAGGGTGAAATAACCAGCATCCCGTGCTGTGTCCAGAAGGATAACTGAGGGCTTTAATGTCTCACTGCAGCAGCAGGCAACCGATGGAGACGGCTGAACGGGTGCCGACCTCCACTCAGACAGCCATGGATATTAGTCATCAGAAATGAACACCTGCACTGTAATGATACATGTCAGGCTTTTTCACAGACAGATATGTTTAGTTCACATTCATCACCAGATCTACAGTAGTATTAAAGTTGTTCACAGTTGTTTGGGTAAAGAAGCAAATGGGACACCCTGTACCAACACCTTTCAACAAATGAACTGACCAATAGAATTGGTTCACAATGACCATCTCATATGCCTCCACACCTCTAAATGTGCCTTATCCACTACTGGTCTGATGAACTTGGCGAGCTTCTCCTTCCTCTTCTCCCTCCTGTCAGATGGGTTCAGGATGGAATTAAATATTATGACAGCACTCTTATGTTTCAACAGAGGTACATTTACAACACTCTCCAGGTCTTTAAATGGTCCATTTCTGCTCCTGTACTCCACTATGTTGACCAGTTTTCTCCCCCTCAGTAGTTTGACCCCAGCCAGGTCACTCTCTGAGCCTGTGTTGAGGAGCTGTAGGATGGTGTGGCGCTGTTGGGTTGTGTAAAACAAGTCCAGGGGTTTATGTTCCTCTCCGAGCTCCAGACCTTCAGGGCCGAACGGCTCCACGAATGAACTCTGGACCGTCCTGTAGCAGCATGAGCAGGACAGAGGGCGGGGCTTTAGTGAAGGGCGGAGACCGGCAAGACCTATAGAGGACAAAGTTAAAAGCAGTGAATGGACAATCATGAAACATGTTATTGGTTAATGCTTATTTTTGGTGCACGGTGATGTCATTAAAGATACACTTTAAATGTTACAGAAAAAACAGTCCTTTTGTCTTTTAAATTACATGAGGTGCATAGATAAAGATCAATTTTGATTTCAATTTGACTATAGATACAAATTATATTAATGAAGTCGAAAAAAATTACTATTTTCAATAAATGGCAATAACCTTAAGCAACAATATTAACTTATACCTCCATTTGTGTTGAATTATTGTATATACTGTGTTGAAAATGATTGGTTTTAGTTGTAATGTTAACTAAATTAGACTGAATTCTAGCAAATGTTTCCATCTAGTATAGTGATACCAGAGTTTGGACTCTGATATGATACCGAGTGTAGTTTCATGATATTCAATACTAAATCAATACTCTGACTATTAAGTAAAACATTCTTCAGTGCCTTTAATGCAAAATGTTTTTGACAGAAAATACACATTTTTACACTTCAACTTGTCTGTTCTTTTAAATAAAATCTTTGTAATCCACACACAACTCTTCAGTTGTCAACAGCACAGTAAAATACAACAAAATAGAGTGTTAAAATGCTGCAACATATTTGAATTAGAAAGTATTAAACGTTATAAAACATATTTATATATAAATATAATATTCAGTGATGAGTTTTTCATGTTTCATGTTCAAAGTATCATGTGTAGGAAATGGGCTTCCATACTATTCTTACAACCTTAAAGCAAATCCGCACCTATAATATATTTTATTACAGTACACTGTACAACAGTCCAGCAGGAAATCATATAGAAAATCTGAGACGTTTTTAATATCGTTCATAAAATTAATACTATTCTTACAGTTTATTATAAAATACTTACGTTTATTTTTCGCAAATAATGCAATTTAGGGTGAGTCTTCGTTATATCAAATGTTTTATAATAAAAAACAGTAAATTAGAGTTTATTCTAAAAGCTATATATTAACGCTGTTGAGCTGCTAACGCTAAAGCCGTTTTAAAGACGTTTTTAATGTAAAGAAAATCTTCTGCACACAGTTGTGATTAACTGTGTTTTTACCTCTGACGAGAAGAGAAGACAGGGAACGCGCAATGAGCCACATCATTCAATTTTTTACTCAAATAAACTTTATAAAATTTAAACTAACCATAATCTGTCCTCAATTGCTCTATAATTACCGTTCGGTCAGAAACAGAGTCGCGTTTTTCGTTCCGGATGAGAACAGTTCCGCCTCTCGACGGCTGCAGACAAAGTTGCCAGATTAGCTGTTTTACTTTCTGATCGTTTCTGACATAAAACAACTACAGCCTTCATCACAATTCATTTCTAAATACAAATACCTCAATTTCTTATATAAAAAAATCATTCAGACGTGGGTTATGCAAAGAAACAGTTTTGTTTCTTTTCTCGTTATTTTACATTCTGATGTTAAATGATAACAATATTAAAGCATAAGTATAGAAATTGTTTACAAAAGTCAAAATTGAAAAGTAGAATAAGATCAATGGGATTTATTTTATCCATCTAATAGTCCGATTTTGGGCGAGTTTCACTTTCACAAGGGCCTATTTAATCCACAATATAATGAGGAATTTATCAGAACCAGGCAACCCGGTGTGCTGTTTTACTTTCATTTCTTCAGCAGTGCTCAGATTCATCTCCACCATGTCCACTCCAGTTTATGAGGACATAGTCAGGGTGGTGGCCACTAATCTGAAGTGCTCCATTTGTTTTGAGCTGTTTGTGGAGCCGGTCACTCTCAATTGTGGCCACACTTACTGTCACAGGTGTATTCAGAGTCACCTGGGCAGTGGAAAGAGGAACTGTCCACAGTGCAGGTCTGAGGTGCAGACTCAGTCCATACTGAAGAAGAATGTAATTCTCTCCAACATTCTGGACCTACAGGAGGCTGGTGGTCGTGAGATGTGGAACCAGGTCACTACAGGGTCAGATCAGAACATCAGTGATAGAGGAGCCTTAACTACAGTCAGTTTATCATTACTGATCATTTCTGTTTACCCTGTTCACGTGCGATTCTGTATGTTGGTCAGTAACTGTGTGTGTGTGTGTGCGCGCGCGCGCGTGTACACTTTTTAATTTATTTTTACACTGATGTCTTTAAGGTGGATTAGTCCTACGTTCCAGTGTACTAGCTTCCTATACTTCTTTGTTTCCAGAGTCCTAATGTTTTGTGTTCCAGGGTCATATGTTATCATGATTCTATATTCATGGGGTCTTATGTTCTTAGGATTCTATGTTTCCAGGGTTCTGTGTTCCCAGGATTCTATGTTGATAGGCTCATATGTTCCCAGGGTACTCTTTGTTCCCAGTGTCCTGGTATTTTCAGAGGTTCTGTGTTCTATGTTCATGTTAATGTGTCTCTTAAAAACAGATTCTGCTCAAAACGTTTCTCAAAAAAACTAATTTTAATGATGTTTTACATCGTTGTTTTTAACGTTGCCTTAAAACTGGTCAAATATGGACACAGTCTTTTATACTTTCATACTCTTTACACCTCTCATGCAAGTCACTCTCCACATTAGTTTATGCACCATTACATGTGACTTTGTTATTAACGGTCTGTAGAATATTTATTGTTAATATAGCACACTAAACTTATACAGGTAGACATGATGGAAATCTTTTTATAATGTGTATTCTTTTCTCAGGAGACTTTACTGAGAAGATTGGAAAGCTTGAAGCTTGAAATAAAGAAGATAGAAGCTCTAAAAGCTGAACTTAACTCTAAACACCAGGTAGAGGATGATATATAAAGTCATATCAGAATTTCCATGTTGTTCTCCCTGTCTGTTTGGGTTTCCTCCAGAGTCTCCAGTTTTCTCCCACATTCTAAAGACATGGAGGTGAATTGATTACTCTAAATTGCCCTGAGGTGTATGGCACCATTTCCTGGGTTTGGCTAAAATAGTGTAATTCTCTGCCCAATCCCCAGTGAAGAGGTAGGAGGACTCACCATGACCCTAATCAGAAGATGAATAGATATAACAACACATTACTAATGTTTTAACTAAGAATCCAGAAATCTGATGCAATAAGTCTAATATGTTGATGATTTTGAGCAGTCTTTCACTGTTTGGTGACATAATGAAGCAGAAAGAAACAAAAAGGACTGGCACTCATAATATTCAATAGTTTATTGATTCACAGACAACACCAACATTTCGGCCTTCCTCAGCATGTTCTTGTGGGCCAGTAAAATATTGGATATTATATGAGTGCTACTCCTTTTTGCTTCTTTTTTTCAGTTGTTGTGGAGTGTGCACATGAAAATAGTAGTGGAGTGTTGCCCATTTTTCTTAGTTTTGACTTTATAAAGAAGCTCAGCTTTGTTTGGTGGCTTTAGACCATCTTTAACTTCTAGATGCTGTCAATGACATTCAGGTCTGGACATGTAGCTGTAGGGGTTGGATTTATGTAGTTAATATAAAGTGGACATTTGGCCTGTAATATGTTTGTTATGCAGGACGGATCCAAAGAGGATATACAGACTGGACTGTCACTGGGCTGTGCTGGAGAAAGCCAGTTTGCAGAACCGAAGAGAAGCAGATGTTTACACATAGAACAGGTATCGTAATTTTAGACATATCAGACATTTGGCTGACCGAATACAGTTCCTTGTAAAATCATAACTATTCACCCCCCTAAAGTCAGTACTTTGTAGAGTCACCTTTTGTAGCAATTATAGCTGCAAGTCACTTTAGATAAGTCTCTATGAGCTTGCCACTGGGATTTTTTAAAAATATAATTTTATTTCTAGCATTTACCAATTTTCCCCACTCCCAATGTAGTAGTAGCCAATTAACCCATCCCATCCGCTAGGGGCTCTCCCCATCACTTTGCAATGTCCCTGACTCTAAGTGGGTGAAGATAAACACAAACCTTCTCTGATGCATATGATGCAGCCACCGCCTCTTTTCCAACTACTACTGATACACCGTCACTGGAGAGCCAGTGTGCTCAGAAGAAAACGCAGGAACCCTAACTCCGATGGACCAATCAGTAGACGTCTGAGCAAGCGGGCACTATATGGCAAATGCTGGGGAGAGATTGTCATCTACCCGCCCAGAAAAAGCATGACCAATTTTTGCTCTCTCGGGCCCCGGCTGTCTATGGTGATTCTCTGGATATAGTGCCAGTGCATTACTCTGCTGAACTTGGGGTCTGCCACTGAAATTTTTGCCCATTCCTCTAGGCACAACTGCTCCAGGTCAAAATGAGCCTTCCTATTTTTGTCTGTCAGTAAAGGCTTTTTTCTGGCCACTCTTCCATAAAGCCCGGCTCTATGGAATGTATGGGTTTATTGTGGTTGTATGGACAGATACTCCAGTCTCTGCAGCTCCTTCAGAGGTACCTTTGGTCTCCGTGCTGCCTCTCTGATTAATGCCTTCTTTGCCCAGACTGACAGTTTTGGTGGGCGGCTATCTATTGGCAGGTTTGTTGTGGTACCATGTTCTATCTATTTGATAATAATGAATTTGATGGTGCTCCGGGGATCTTCAGAGATTTTGATATTTTTTAATAACCTAACCCTCACTTGTAATTCTCAACAGCTTTGTCTCTGTCTTGTTTGGAGATCTCTTTGGTCTTCATGGTGTTGTTTGGATAGTGGTGCCTCTTGCTTAATGGTGTTGCAGGCTCTGGGGCCTTTCAGAAAGTTGTTTATATACTGACAGATCATGTGCTACTTAGATTGCATACAGGTGGACTTAGTTTCACTAAGCATGTGACTTCTGAAGGTAATTTGTTGCACCAGAACTTTTTATGGGCTTAATAGCAAAGGTGGTGAATACATATGTACATGCCAATTTTCAGTTTTTTTATATAAATTTTTTTTTTCTCATGTCACTTGAAGAAACTGAGAAAACCCAGTCAAAGTTGCTGGGTAACTTACTGAGATATCATACGGTTGAGCCTGTCACTCACATTTGTGACAAAAATTAGCAGCTTGTTTTTATTTCTGTAAATGAAAGATAATATTATAGACACAAATGAACTCTCCACTCACTGTCCATTTGAGCTCCACTGACCATCCATTAGGTGCATGTAGTAGTTCTGTTTCTCTGTACACTTTTTTTTAACCTGTTCTTCAGTGGTCAGAACCCCCACAAGACCACAGAGCAAGTGGATCATTTTCAGTGACACTAATGGGGTGGTGTTGTGTTAGTGCTTGCAGTGTTACTGCTGGAGTGAAAATAGTACATCAACCAGCCAACAGTGTCACCAGTGAAAGACTAGAGGATCAGCACACACTGCAACAACAGATGAGTTACTGCCTCTGACTTTACATCTAAAAGGTGGACCAACAAGTTAGATCTGGCTGAGTGGACAGTGAGTGGTCAACATGTTTAGCATCTCCAGCAGCTCACACACTAAACACCACCACCACATCAGTACCACTGAGAATGATCCACCAGCAAAGTTTTACAAAGCAATATGGAGAAATAATATAATCTGCATGGAGGCACCCGTGACATCTCATAGAGGCTCATTTTACAGCTCTATACGGGTCTAGAACCAGATGTTTTGATTTGAGTCTCATTGACCAGTCAGTGAAGCCTGAGGTGGTACCTCCCCTACAGAGGTGCCATATTACAAACAGGACATGTGGGGTAAATGGGCCAGGAGTTACAATAGATAAACGTTAGGTACAGATAGAGGCTACCTGCAATGGCAGCCTGTCGACAGTAGACGCTGTAGATCTGTTCTGCCTGTGGTGGAACCTCCAGATCCTGATTACTGTGTGTTCTATAACACTGAGCGAGCTGGACTTCTGATCATTAATCTGATTATAAACATCACTTGTGTGTTACAGACTGAAAAAACTTTACCTGCTGATGGACAGGAGATCCATGATGTTCTGCTGGAGAACCGAGACGCTCTGTTTGAAGCCTGCAGTCCCTCTGACTCTGCCTCAGCTTTACAGAAATACAGTCAGTGTGCAAGTAAACCTCCAAACAACTTTAATATTGACATGTGACATGCAAAAGGTTGGGCACCCCCAATCAGGTTTTTAAATATTTTAAGCAAGAAAGACTTGAAAAGGAGTCCACCCAGATGGGTACTTGAACCCAAGACCTCAGCACTAAGAGGCACCAAACCACCAACACTTACCACCTTTAGTTCAAATAATATGAACCCTGGTGTGATTGCACTGTGAGTAGTTCTGTGAAGGCTGCATCCTGAACACGTGGACAGAGATCAACTGAGCAGGTCAGTCTTGGTCTGTTTCTAAATAGACTCTGCAGTGGGTCATTTTTAAGTGTGAACACAGTATGAATTAAAGGCATCTAAACAGACAAAACACCTGAAACACTGCAAAAAGAACAGTGGTGTAAAGTTATCATTACAGTTGGGTTCAGTTGGTCTTCTCTTTAAAACACTCTCTCTTCTCTCACTGAGACCTCATTTAGTATAAATTCCACCATATAAACATAACAGCTGCATTTAGTCCAGTGTGTCAGGGTTGCCAAGTCTTGAAAAAATTCTCCAGCCTGAAACCTTCCCTACACAAGCTTAAATTAGTGTAAAGTATTTAAATGTACATATGTGCTGCTCTGAAATATTCTTTTAACTGTACTGCAATTGTAAAGTAACCCAAAACCCAGACCTTTGAATCTTCACCCACAACTACATTTTCAAACCAGCACAATTTGGCAAAAAACTGTACACCTGGACACCATGCAGCATAGTGCATTGTTCTGGTGTTGTCTCACAAAATATACAAACTGGATTCCAAAAAAGTTGGGACACTAAACAAATTGTGAATAAAAACTGAATGCAATGATGTGGAGGTGCCAACATCTAATATTTTATACTTTCTGTGCAACAGTGGTGGAATTGGTGATCCTCTTACCATCTTGGCTTCAGAGAGACACTGACACTCTGAGAAGCTCTTTTTACACCCAATCATGTTGTCAATTGACCTAATTACTGTTAATTGGTCTTCCAGCTGTTCATTATATGCTCAATTTCCTTTTTCCAGCCACTTATTGCTACTTGTCCCAACTTTTTTGGGATTTGTTGACACTGTGAAATTTTGAATCAACATATTTCTCCTTTAAAATGTTACATTTACTCAGATTAAACTTTTGATCTGTCATCTATGTTCTATTACGAATAAAATATTGACATTTGCCATCTCCACATCATTGCATTCAGTTTTTATTCACAATTTGTTTAGTGTCCCAACTTTTTTGGAATCTAGTTTGTACATCATGTATCCATCATCTGTGAGACTTTTAACATGTTGGTTAAATGATAAATATGTTGGTGTGACTGCTAACCGGATCAGGACTAAAATGTTATAAGGTATCAGCTGTTGTTCGGTCTGGACCAGGAAACCAAATGCAACTTCAGTTCTTTGAGGCCTGAGCTGGCCACAACTAGCTAATGAAGGTCTGAGATCTTGGTAAAAGTGATCTGAGTGGTCAAATCTTTTGGGGTGCCCAAACTTTTACATCTACTCACAGGAATAGATCATGTGACCAGGAGTGAAACTGTAATATGGTCACAAACATGAACGAAGAAGACTAAAGTATTCAGTTTTGCTTTAATTACGGCACTTTTCCTCCACAGAGTTCATCTCACTCTCCTTCTCGCCCGCTCTGGGTCACAGACGTCTGGCCTTCATCCAGGAGAGGAGGAGGATGGAGGTGAGATCGGGTCGCTCTCTGCCAACCCAGAGCGGCCGCTTTAATGCCTGTCAGTGGATGGCAGATCAGGAGTTTTCTGCTGGGAAGTATTACTGGGATGTGGAGGTCAGCCTGTGTACTGGCTGGGCTGCCGGGGTGGCATATTCATACCTGGAGCGAGACCAGAAACTGGGCAGGAGCTCCTCGTCCTGGTGCGTGGAGCGAAGCAACAACAGACTGAGCTCCTGGCACGATGGTACTGAGACTCCACTCAAACTGGAAAATCTCAGCAGCCTCAGGGTTATACTGGACATGGACAGTGGCCAGCTGTCCTTCTGGAGCTTGACAGACAGATGGGCAGAGCTCCACAGCTTCCAGGTTGACTTCCATGGCCCAGTTAGACCCATGTTCTGGTTGTTTGGGACACAACAGAAAAATGCTTTGATCTTTCCTGTGCCTTATTACTAAGATACAGTCTTTAAAAGATCTAACAGGACAGAGATTAAGCCTAGTCTAGACTAGTCCTGGACCTCCTCTCAGTGTTGGATGTATCACTTATATGAGTCATTGAACTGTATGTAGTACACTCATTCAGAAAAGTCCATCAAACAAAACTATTCTTTATACTTTGTTCTTTAAAGAACCTTGTAAAAGACCGGTTCCTTAGGGAACCCTTTTTATAACCCTTTTAACATACAAATTAGGTTTCTCTCTAGAACCTATAAACTTTGGAAAGGTTCTTCACAATCACACAGCTCATCTCTATAAAGAACCAGCAATGTAAAAGGTTCTTAATGGAACCAAAGGTGGTTCTTCTCTGGCATCTCTATAAGAAACTTAATTTTAATAAACTTTTAATAAAAACAGAGAGATCCTGTTATCAGAAACTGCTCTACTGATGAGAACAGACAGGAATTCCTGTTATACAGTCATTTCATAACATTATGATAACTCCTAGTTTGTACATCACAGGTGACAGGATTTACAGCAAGTATATAAAAGTTTAGCACACCTGTGTCTGATGTCTAAAAGGGCATAATAACAGGGTACCAGGTGAAGCTTGGTGATGGTAGCATCACTAACTTTGTGGGATGTTCTAGAGCTGCTGTATTGAAGCTGTACTGAGAATGGTCTTCTAGTACATGGTGGGGGCAGACGTGGAGGTTAGGGATCTGGTCTTGTGACTGGAAGGTCGCCAGTTTGATTGGTCATTTATACACTTTTATTTGATGTTTTGTCTGAGACTGTATTAATCATAAAAGGGAATGTTCACTTTCTTTCACATTTGAGTACAGTTTACACATCTGTGTATTCAGATTTTGTCATAATTTTTATAATAATAAATTTGATTTCTGTTAAAATTTTGCAAAATGTGTCTACATTTTAATAAATGTACAGTATATAAAACATATAATCTATAAGGTGTTCAGTTCACCTTATTTTCACATTTAAGCACAATTATGTCAATATTTCACATCCAGAGAATATATTGCATTTTTTCTTTTATTAAAATTTATATAATATACAAAATAAAAATAAAAGCATGATTAGAATTATATATTAATATAATACATTATTAAAATAATTAAAAGAAATAATAAGCATTACATTTATATAACGTATTCATGCTTTTATTTTGAAAATGTGTATAAGTTTTGAAGAATGATCATAAATTGTCCGACAGTCTGAGGGGTAAATGTAGACTGATTTCTGACTGTTTTCTGTAGTAAAATGATGTTTGTCAGATTAGACGATCACACAGATTCAGAGTGTTTAGATGTGATAAGCTGAACGGGCCCTTTAATTAAGGCTACTTGGCGTTGTCGTTGTGTGATTGTCCCTGGCGGTGAGCCGTAGTCACGCTGGAGGTCAGGAGGAGGAGACGGAGTGCGTGGAGCGGTGAGGTCCTGCAGCAGGATCAGACTGGAGACTGTACTGAGCACATCAGACTGATCTGATCACAAGCTCTGTGTTAATGGAGGGTTAGAGCTTCTTGCTGCTCCTGCAGGTGTGTCAGTGCTCCTGTGTCTCAGCTCCTCCAGCAGGAGATCAGCTGCGAGAAGATGCGGAAGGACGTCAGGATCTTACTGGTGGGAGAACGTAAGTCCTGTAGATGATGTGCTGTCTTTACAGGTACTGAAATAGTCAACTCTGTTAACACTCAGACTCCTGCAGGACTAATCTCACATAATCCTCCTCTACTGTACTCCCTCACTTACCATCACAACCAGCTGGACTTTAACATGGACAGCACATTGTTATTATTACACTGTGACTGTGTCAGCCACTGACCTTACAGGTGCACTTATTAGTTCTACAATGGCAGGCTTTAGTCTGTATATTTTATTACCCTGTTCTTCAATAGTCATGACCCCCACGGCAGGTGGATCAGTCTCAGTGACACTGATGTGGTGGTGGTGTGTTAGTGTGTGTCAGAGCTGGTGATGTTTTTAAATACCTCAGTGTCATTGCTGGAGTGAAAATAGTGCAGCAACCAGCCAACAGTGTCACCAGTGAAAGACTAAAGGACCAACACACACTGTGCTGAGCTTCTGTCTCTGACTTTACATCTACAAAGTGGACCAACATGGCAGGTGTGTCTAATAGAGTGGACAGTGAGTGGACACAGTGTTTAACATCTCCAGCAGCTCTGCTGTGTCTGATCATTAAATGTGATAATGATTGATGTCTGATGACATGTATGACATCTATGTCTGATCATCTGATCACACCAACACACCACCACCACATCTGTGTCACTGAGAATGATCCACCTGCTCTGTGGGGGTCCTGACCATTGAAGAACAGGGTAAACAAAGTATACAGAGAAACAGATGCACTACAGTCTGTAATTGTAGAACTACTAAGTGCACCTGTAAGGTCAGTGCAGCTAAAATGGACAATAAGTGTAGATACAAGCTATGTGTACCTAATGAAGTGGACAGTGAGTATATAATATGTATGTTATGCTATTTTATGTTTATACACATCAACATGAATGTTGATTGATTATTTTGCTCTCTGAGGGGTATTTAATCTGATATAAAGGTCCAGTTCCTGGATGGACGTGTGAATATGAATATTTCAGTAGATGCTAGCTTGTGTACAACCTCTAAAGCAGAACCTCACTGCAGTACTAAACAGCTGCTACTATAAACAGAGAAGTTTGTGTTGTGTGTGTGCTGTTGTGTGGAACAGTTATCTATAACGCTGCTGCGCTGAAATTGGGTTGACAAACTCTCTGGGGAGCGTGTTTCTCTTTAGAAAACAGAGATAAGACTGTAGTGGTGACTATGAACAGAGACATTAATAATGATCTGCTGTATGAGTCAGCACATATAAATACCAGACTTAACTCTGCCTGCAGGACGGGTCCTGCAAAAACTACAAAAATTCATCCACTTTTGTACATATTGATTAAACCTAGACGTAAGCCTTAAATCGCAAACAGTAGCACTTTAACCTCAGATTCAGTATCAGCTTTTTACTCTAAACCATCTATTTTGCTACTAAGAAAATTGTGTAATTATGATTTTTGAGTGAACTGTTCTTTTAATGTTATCTGTATACTTACTGCACAGCTTTTAAATGGTCATTTTCTTTTTTAGACCTGATAGTGAAACAGTGCTGATAAAAAGTTAACAGGTTTCATGCAGGCAGGTGTTATCTGTTTTGTTTTCTGAAAGCTGTTAGCAGGGCTGATGATTAATTGCTGTATAAACAAATAGTGTGCTGACCAATAAATTAGGCAGATTATTGCTGTTTTTAGATTATTTATTTATTTATTTATTTATTTATTTACTATTAAAACTATCAGCCTGCGCTCGTGAGGCCAATAAACCAAAAAATGGCACATTTAGAGGCACATTTACTGACAGCCTTATCAGTGTAGCTGCTGTAGAACAATGTTAGAGCTCCCTCTAGTGTCAGTTTCTACAGGCAGATGAAAACAACTGATATTCTATTCATCATGAGTCAACAATTATTTTATTATTTATATACATTGTATAATTATTATGTTTCACCCT
>BRDA01011328.1:34379-63324 GCA_036984385.1 Crenuchus spilurus | reverse complement strand
AGACCACGCTGATGTAAATGGTTTCAAATGATCTGTGACACTTGGGTTCCTCTCACCTCCCTTAAATGTGTCTGGAGTTGTGTGACATCATCACCTGGTTCTGCTGGGCTCTGTTCACAATGAAGCTGTCATCAGTGTGGGATGTGGTCAAAGGATGTCCACTTCTATGCCTTTCTGTGACTCTTCCAGTCTCTCTGTGACTCTTCCAGTCTCAACCTGCTGATGATACTCTGTGACACTGTAAGCTCAGTGGTCACTTCTGTCTGACAACATCCTGTCTGAAGCCGCACAGTGGTGAGACACTGTTCATCAGGTGTTGGCTGTCGTCTTGGTATCATGATGTCAGAATGTGAACAGCACGAAGAAGAGTTTAAATACCAATTCTAACTGAAGCAGGACTTTTATTGGCTGATTAATGGATCAAACAGCTGTTGTGAATTTTGCCGTTAAGCTCTTTGTTGGAGAAGCAGGTTGTGCAAAAAGAACTGAAACACTGAACAGTTGGACATGTGCATATAGTATATAACTTTATAGTCTATAGTTGAGGTGTCGCTTCACTGCTATTGATTTGATAACCATGATGTTTAAAAAAAGAAATATCATATTAATGACAGATATGAGATCATAAATAATCATGCGCAAGTATTTGAGTGTAACTGAGTTGCCAAAAAAAAAAAAGATTTAAACACAAAAATAAATTTAAAGGCCAATTATTTTAATTAATTTTAATAAATTTGAATGATATAAAGGTTAATTTTATAATTATAAAAAAAATAAACATAAATTTTTTATTGAATATTATTGTATTATTTTATTCAGATTCTCTGTAGATATTGCAGTGTTATTACCGTATAACTTCCTGACTGTGATGACCTTGAATTGAAAATGTATTGTTGTTGTCTGCACTGAAGTAAGTCAGGACATTGACACGTTGGTTATTGACCACCTGTACTGATAAACAGCATTGCGTGCTGACCCACTGATATTCCTGCTCACTTGGCCATGTGTGTGCCTGGTTAATGAGTAAAGCTGATCTCTGTGCTGAAACCTCCTCCATTCAGTTAAGTAACAGTGATACCAGGCAGAGATTACAGCCTTTAATCTTACAAACTCTTAAGTTCATTTTAGCATCTCCTCTTCAGCTGCTTCAGCTGTAACTGTCAGAATGAGAGCCAATGCAGAATCCAGTTCTGCCTTTAAAGTGATGTCTTGTGTCAGATTTTAAGATCAGATTTTAAACAGAATATGCAGTATCTGTCAAAAAGTTTGTGGACACGCTTTCAAATGAATGCATTCGGCTACTTTAAGTTGACAAGTAGAAGTTCTGCCAGTAGAATAGGACTAAACATGAACCTATTGGCACCATGTCTAATGCCAGGTGTGGACTAGAGGGGTATGAAGCCACCCAGTATTGTGGAACTGTGTTCTCTGCTCTATCCAATACTTTTGGGATGAGTTGATGAAGTTGGGGATGAGGTGGGGCTGGTGATCATCCAACATCCTGACAACACTAACAGCCGAATGCGATCAAATACAGAAGAAACAATGAGCAGATGTGTAATATAGTAACACATACTTATAATTTACTGCTGAGCACTAATAATGTTGGAACTTTTAGAATTTTAGCCCCAGAAATCATTTATTTCAGGCTGCACAGCACTAAAGGGACATTATGTAGGTTCAGATTTGTGCCACAAATGGTAGCCCTTCAACAGGACAGACACTCAGTGCTCAGTTCTGTTTGTTTGGGACTCAAACATCAGTAAACATCAACACTTATTGTAACTGAACATATGACACATGGTTTATTTGAAGCGCAATCTTTAATTAGCAGCTCAGAATAGTCAGAAATGAACAAGCTGATTAGAAAGAAAAGGGTTTCAGCTTTTGGGTGGAGCTTGGAGAAGAAGAAAGTTATGAAGCTCTGAATGTGAGGATCTCAAACCTGTCCTTATGTAGTTTCTGACACTATTATGACATTACAAAGAGGATAAATACTTAAATAACAGCAGTGTGGCTGTCTGAAGATGAAGATGCAAGTTGTGAAGCTAACAAACACTAGAACTCAATAGTCACCCAAAGCATTAGCCTAACAGCTCCAGTTGTAAAGGGAAGATGTGAAATTTGGACCTTAAAGATGTCTCATGTAAGTGGATGAGTGTGTGATTGTGTTTTTGCTAAACTGTTCCTTTAAGAACCATCTAATACTGGCAGTATATGAGTCGGTGACTATTCTACAGACTAAATATGCCTTCCAGCAGCAGCCTGTGAAGAGTCCACCTCAGTGGACCACTCTTAGTGACTGTGAAGCTCATTAAGATCTCCTGCTGAGTCAAGTTCTGCTGCAGTCTGAGCTCTCAGGACATTTATATCCCATTTAAAAGACCAGGGCTTAGACTAAACCTGCTGTGTCCAATTAAAATGGTTCACCCATAAATCACATTTACACACTATTCTGTTTACCTCAGACCAGCCGAGACATGATTACAGTACAAATTTAACGTCTTCAATTTAGAACTGTAAGGCTAACGAGGCTAACAAACACCAGAACTCAGTAGGCACCTTAATAACCCAGACATTTCCATCAGTCTATAAAGACTTCAGTGCTACAGGCACCTGGATTAGTCTTCTGGGTGAGGTTTGAGTGGTTCCAGAGAAGATTTCACAACAGTGACTGAGCTATTTAGATGACTACTTGGTTCAGGTTTTTTCTGAGTTCTAAACTTTAAAAAGTTCTTTAAAGTAGATTTTTAGTGAACTGCGTCTTTTAAGTCTGTTTATTTTAAGTCTGTTTATATCTAAACTAGTCCTGTTTTACACTGTGAAGCAGTTGTTTGGTTTTATTTCAGCTTTTTTAACCAGGCGGCCACATTGACAATAAATAAAATTAAAATGAACATAAAATATGACTTAGCATGCTAAAACCAGTGCTTAAATGAATGTAATTTATTTATCTAAATGTGTTTTTAAATTGGATTAAGATTGTGTTTATTTAAAATGTACACAGTACAATATACAAATACAAGTTAACATAATGTTTTACATTTTCTACAGTATTTTATTCTGTCCACAGTTAAGACAGTGGCCCATATTTCATACTGTTGTGTGTGTGTGTGTGTGTGTGTGTGTGTGTGTGTGTGTGCTGTGTAATAAATCTGTCACCTTTAATTAACTGTTTAAACACACCGCAAATCCTGTACATGAGTAAACGTAATAATAACGTATTAAAGGGACAGTTCACCCATATTTACACAGTGTAGTCAATCAGCCAATACATGTTTAGAAGTTTTGCTTCTTTACTTTAGAACTGGAGCTGTGAGGCTAATGCTGCTACACTGGAACTCAGTAGTCACCTAAATAGTCATTACTGTAAAAGATACATGACAGACACTTCTCTAAACACACTCAGAGCTCATTTAGATCTCACAGACTGGTGGGCGTGGTTTAGGTTGGCGTTGTATGTATGTGGTATGATTTTGACCTTTGTAGACGTATTTTATCTTCTAAAGCTCTTTCTTTCATTTTATTGTTAGTGTTCAGCAAAGAATCTAAAGAACATATCCGAGCTGTTTTACTATGCTCAGAAGGCGGTTCTGCACCCCACAGGACCTCTCTACTGCCCCGAACAGAAAGAGGTACCCACCACTGTCACCTGCTTTAATTTTTTTTTTATTTAACCACAATTTAACTCGTAGGAATCCAGATATTAAGTCTGACGTTTAACACATAATTAGATTCTTCAATTGTTGTATTTACATTTGATTTATGTTTTGGGAGACAATAGATACTTGCAGCATCTTAGGGACCATTAGGAACAACATCACAGTTCAAAAACAAATTTTCCACTTAATGAAGTAAGAAATGAGTCAGAAATAATTAAATTGTTCTCTCTCAGATGAAGGCTGCTTGTGTTCGGGCACTCACTCGTATCTTTAAAGTGTCTGATCTGGATAATGATGGAATTCTCAATGATAACGAACTCAACTTCTTCCAGGTAAGAATTTATCGGCTGTTTTTTTTTTTAAACAAATAGAACAATGTAACAGCAACAACGTAACAATAACATTGTAATAACACCATTATAACAGTAACATTATAATAACAATAGAACTATAACACTATGACAGTAACATAACAACAATAGAACAATAACATAACAGTAACATTACAGTAACACCAGTATAACATTATAAAGGTAACATAACATATGACTATCATAACATATCATGACAATATAACAATAAAATTGTAACAGTAAGATAATAACAACAATTTAACAATAACATAACCATAGCATTATAACGATAATCACAATGCAACAATAAAATGTTTAAGTGACCAGTGATCAAGGTGGAGTGAGAGATTAGTGAACTCCTCCTCAATAGCTGCCTATAAAGCACAGTACTGGGGTTGTTGAATTTGATGGAGCCCTAAACAGTATAAACTAGGAGAGGAGGTTCACTGTGCAACATGCAGCAAGCGAACTGAGTGAAATCAACACACAAACCAGTCACAGCTGGAACTGTGAGAAAGCTCCCAATGATGAGAGAACCACACAGCAGGGGAGCCGTCCTTTAAAATAACAATGTAACAGTCAGTTTTGTTGTGCAGCTTGTATTATATTTGTTTACTGTCAGTTTTCACTTCTTTTTATTAATTAACCAATTAAATAATTGATTTATTTATACATGTACAAATGTTGTTGTTGTCCTTTATATTCACTAATAACTGTGTCCAGAGAACGTGTTTCAACACGCCGTTGCCCCCTCAAGCCCTGGAGGACGTGAAGAACGTTGTGAGGAAAAACTCAACAGAAGGGGTGTGTGAGGACGGCCTGACACTGAATGGTGAACAAACTCCACACACACACACTCTACACACACACACTGCACACTCTACACACACTCTGCAGACTCGACACACACTTTACACACATGCAACACACTCTGTACAGACTCTACACATACTTTACACACAGTATACACTGCGATCACTCTACACACACTGTACATACTTTACACATAGCTTACACAACCACTATACACTGCACACTCTACACACACTGTGCAGACTCTACACACACTACACACTCTGCACACATACTATATATTGCACACACTAAACACACATCACGTGCTTCACACTGTACACACTCTACATGCTACACATACTCTGCAAACATTAAACATACATTCAATTTAGCCTGTGATACAGAACTACTAGAGCTGACAATACAAATCAAATGAAAGACTTATCTCCAGTGCTGAAGAAATACCTCTTTAGAGTTTGAGAAATAATGAGTCAGCTGTAAATAGATACACTGTATCTGTAAGCTATATCAGTCAGTACTGTTCTGTTTTTTTTGTACATTTGTTTGTAAGTTTCATTGCATTCTGACTGAGTGACATAACACACATTATATTAATATGTCTGAATTTACAAATACAGAAGCTACATGCTGTGAACAGTGATATTAAAGCAGTAATAGTGATTAAATTCAGTGACTGTTTAAACAGTGTTTTTTAGTTTAATGAATAATTTTATGTTTTATTAGGATTTCTTTTCCTGCACACACTCTTTATCCAGAGGGGTCGACATGAGACCACATGGGCGGTCCTCCGGCGCTTTGGTTATGATGATGACCTGGAGCTTCATCAGGATTACCTCTTCCCTCCGTAAGACCCCCAAACACCTCAGAGCATCACACAAACTCTGTGCCCAGGTACCTCATTCAGTGCCAGTCCTGAATGTTTTTTGAAAGTGAAAGTAAAGTTTGTGCACTCCCCTTTGGGCAGTTATGTTTACCAGACCCACCCTCTGTACATCCAACATTCAATCGTCAATTAGTGTTAATTCTTTGGCTTTCAGAAAAAACTATGAATGAGCATGTGTCCCAATACTTTTGTCCATATAATGTATTTAAGACCACAGTTATACAATCCCAACACTATTATTCCTATGTGTTATGTTTTGAAAGCAGTCTTCTTTTTGTAATAGTACAGTGTAGTGGAAAAACAACAAACCTGGCAACCGTACTGAATATAAACACATACACACATACACACACACACACACATATATATATTACATACATAAATAAACAGGCTAATAAGCCCCACCCCCTCCTGCGTCTGTCTTCATCTTCTCCATAGGGACCCTTCCATAATCCAGCTATTAATCCATCTGTTCTAATCTAATCTGCTAATCTCCAGTGTTTGTTTTCCTGCAGGTTAAAAATACCTCCCGACTGCAGCACAGAGCTCAACCATAATGCCTCACTCTTCCTGCAGAGTGTCTTCGACAAACATGATAAGGTAGCTGTCCGGCCACTCTTATCTCAACTTGATACATGATTATTAAATGTCCTTCACATCAGAGAGACCATTAGGCACAGCACAGGACAAATAACACTGCATGAAAATAATTACAATATTTTCTGCACATTTTAGTGCACAGTTTCTATTTACATAAAATAAAACACACTATTTTACATGCCATATCGTTCATACATATATTCTGTTCCAAGTGTTAAATTAGAGTAAATTAAGAGTGAGTGTTCATTAAAATGTGTAGATGTCTTTTTAGGAGGGCATATGGTCAATGAATTATTTTATTATAGTATTATTTGATTATCATCTTTTAACTGATTTTTATTTTTATTTATTTTATTTTTTTTAATGTGAGCACTCTGAGATTTGCTACAAATGAAGAGTGCATTATAAATCCAATGTATTATTATTATTTATTATGTTTGTTATTTACACTTGTATACATGGAGTTTAACTCGGGTGGACTAACTTTTTGCACATGTATACTTTATGACATGAAACATCTGCAGAATAGTTGTATTATGTGAGTGTACATTTACAGACTGGAAGTAGACTGGTTTGACATCAGATTCACTAAAACTGACTCATAATCAGCACTTCCCGCTCCAAGATGGCTGACACAGCATGCTGCTACACAAGTTAAAAGTTGTACTGTGTACTACATCCATATCCACTAGTGTATGTTTGATTGACAGTTCAGGTGAATGTAATAGTTATTAAACAGCTGGCACTGCCATGGATCTGACTCTTTGTATTGGCTCTTCACACACATGCTCAGATTGAGAGCTGGACACTGTTGGTGGGCACTGACCCCTGCTGACCAACACAGACTTGCTCATTTCAGAATCACACATAATCAGCCTCAGTCACCTGAGTGCTCAGTGTTCTGGATGATCAGTAAGCTGTCCATATAAGAAGTTCTCATGGTTCTGTTTGTGTTGTAACAGGACAGAGACTGTGCCCTTTGTCCAGAAGAGCTGAAGGACCTGTTTGATGTTTTTCCCTACATGCCCTGGGGCCCAGACGTCAACAACACAGTCTGCACCAATGAGAATGGCTGGATCACCTATCAGGGCTTCCTCTCACAATGGACGTGAGTTTACCTTTAACACTGACCAGCAGGAGAGCACGTCTAAGAAAAAGACGTCATAATGAGCGTGACTGAGATGATCACACTCACTTTATAATGATCAGAAGCAGATAAACTGCAGAGAGCATAAGATCCAGTCTAACTGTACACCCACACAGTGGACCTGAACAGTAGGTGGTCATTAAGGCTGTGTTCAGACTGATTAGTTTGGACATCTACAAACCACATGAAATCAACATTTTGCAAATCAGATCCAAATCAGATGTTTGGAGGTTGTTTGAAATCTGATTAGAATCAGATTTGTACAGATGTGTCTCAGTCCATCTCTATACACTCAAACTGGATTTCAAAGTGATCAACAACGTCATAACCAGAGTGACAGAAGTGCAGGGAAGCCCAAGAGCAGCACCATCAAGGGCACAACAGTGAAGTCCCAGGTTGCCAGGTCATTGAATTTTCTCCAAACCACTGTCTTACAGAAAGCTGCCCTACACAAGCTTTAAACTAACTCAAAACCACAGTCCAATCACAAATGTTTGAGAAAGTTTTATTATTTATTTATTTAATTAATTTTATTAATACAAATTAATTGTTTTTTACTACTCTTGAATCTTATTTTCTTATTCATAGTATTCATTTTATTTTGTATATTATGATTCCGAAGCATTTTATATGTATGTACATGTTGTTGTTGTTGTTGTTGTTAATAATAATAATAATAATAATAATAAATACAATGTAAGACAGTGATAAAAGTAAATCTGTATGTAATTGTCAGCTAGTTTTTGTATTTTAAACATAGTGTGTTTGTATTATTATTCACATAATGTAAGGCAATGACAGAGAAGAAAATACCTACCAAATTGTATATTTTTTTTATTATTTAAATCTAATAATTCTGCTGTAATCTATATTTTCAGATCCCTCCATGTAAACTTCTAATATTAGAGAGTCTACCTAAGGCATCACTAGCACTCTTTATCCCTTTTGCTTTGGTTGTTTTGGTGATCATGGTACATTTTTAAACTAGTCCAAAAACCAACACCCCCACCAGCTCTGAAATGTTACTTACAAAAGCATTCAAATAAATACCCCAATTGTGCAGGAAAACCACAAACTTGGCAACTCTGAAGCCACATCAGCAGAGTTGTGTAGTTACTGAAGCCTATGTAAAGCAGATAAGTTTGTGATGTCTGGACATGCAAACGGATTTGATCAATACAATGAGAGGACAGTCATCTCAACCGATCTGATCTGAGAAGCTAGTCTGATTTGCCTGCAGTGTGAACACAGCCAATGTGACCGTGTGTGGATATTGAAGCTAGGTGTTCCTAATAAAGTGGACATGAGTGGATATACAGTACATGGTCAGTGTTTTTATCAGCGAGTGGACATGTTGACACACTGTGTGTTTGTTGTGTGTGCAGGTTAACTACATACCTGGATGTCCAGCGGTGCCTGGAGTACCTGGGTTATCTTGGATACTCCATCATTGCCGAGCAGGAGTCTCAGGCTTCAGCAATTACAGGTGAGCTTCTCGCACCTCTCACCTGTAGTCCATCTGTTTCTCTGTATACTTTGTTCAGTCTGTTCTTTGTTTATCCCCCTCAGAGCAGGTGGATCATTCTCAGTGACACTGATGTGGTGGTGTTGTGTTAGTGTGTGAGCTGCTGGAGGTGTTAAACACTGTCCACTTACTGTCCACTCTATTAGACACACCTACCTTGTTGGTCCTCCTTGTAAATGTAAAGCCAGAGACAGAAGCTCATCTGTGTTGGTCCTCTATCACATCTTTCCACATCAGTGTCACTGCGAATGATCCACCTACTCTGTGGCTGTCCTGTGTCCTGACTATTGAAGAACAGGGTGAAAGGAGGCTACAGAAATACTACTACGTTCACCTAGTACATGGTCAGTGGAGCTAAAATGGGACAGTGAGTGGAGATACAATCTGTGTATTTAATGAAATAATCTGGAAAAAGCAGCAGAAGTTTGGAGGTTGTAAAGTTGAGAGTGATAAAATGCTGTTGATTGTAGTGGCCATTTGGTGGTGTTGTTGGGCCAAAAGAAGAACTGTAATACAGTGAGACTGAACTATGATAACCACATTAGAAATGACACATGACAAAGTATAATATAAAGTTCATTTAAAGTAAATGTTTGGAGCTGTTTAATGCTTGCCAGTCTTGTACACTTTTGGCCATTTTTAAATACTTTTTATTTTGTCATTACATGCAAGCTTATTTATTAACCACCTTTCATACGTAGTGGGAGTACAAAAGTGGTTTACGTAAAGAAAAGTAAAAGCATTAGAACATTCCTGAGACATTTAGCACCTCTTATAAATAAAAAATGAAGAACATAAAAATAAGTTATGCATTCACTTACAAAAGATAAATTATAGTGAATATTAAGGATATTAAAAACAAAAGGTGTTCAAATTGGTTTATTAAGGGTAGAATTGTCTACTTTTATATACATTAAACACATTGATCATGACAGTGTTTGGTATCTTTAACATCACCTGTGACTTGGTCATTATTTTCACATACTGGACCAACAAACACACAAAACACATCAAATCAGATGTAAAAATGACTAGAAAAACACAAACCTGCTCAAGTTAAAAATGTAAAATATTAAAAAAGGTTGAGATCAAGTGAAGCTGATGTACAGCAGCTATTAGCTTATTTTTTTGTCCTCTTGAGGGCAGTGTTGGCTACTGCTGCATTGTGTGACTTCCTCGCTGAGCATCTCACTCCTTCTGCCTCATTACATTACAGATGTGTATATCAAGTTTAAATGACTCTCTTTCTTTACTTAAACTATCAACATCCAGCTAACACTACTACAGAGTTTAGAGAGATGGCTTTTGGACAGAAGTTGATGTCGATGATCAACGTGGTTTTATGCTGTGACATCGAAACCTGGACACCAGTGTGATCAGTGTTAAACTCGTATGGCTCAGCATTAACGTGTTCGTATACTGAAGTGTGTGTGTGTGTGTGTGTGTGTCAGTGATGCGGGACAAAACGCTGGACCTGCAGAAGAAACAGACTCAGCGTAGTGTCTTCCTCTGTAAGGTGTTTGGAGGTCCCGGCAGTGGAAAGAGTGGCTTCCTGCAGGCCTTCCTGGGATGCAACCTAATGGTCAGAACACTGGATCAGTCATATGTTTAGATTTGATCAATACTTCTGATAAACTGATATTTAAATCATTTTACTGCCTTTACTCCTTTTAAATGTTCCTGCACCAATAGATATTGTGTGAATGATGAGTGGACAGACACTTTATTATATTACATACATTATATTTATATATATATATATATAGTGTCGAAAATAAGTATTTGATACACATTTTTAAAGTTTGGTCTGTAATTTTTATCGTAGGTAAACTTCAATTATGAGAGACAGAACATAAAAAAATTACATTGTATGATTCTTAAACAATTACTTTAGATTTTATTGCATGAATTAAGTTTTTGGGCACCTACCAACCAGCAAGAATTTTGGCTCTCCCTGACCTGCTAGTTTTTTTTTTAAGAAGCCCTCCTATTCTTATCTTCCTATTCTCCTCCTATTCAATCAATCACACTCCAAGGACACCAGGGAGAAAACTGTAGGCCTGCTCAAAATTGCGATGGGCTACAGGACAATAGGCAAGCAGTTTGGTGAGAAGGCAGCAACTGTTGGCGCAATTATTAGAAAATCGAAGAAACACGACATGACTGTCAGGCTTCTTCAGTCTGGGGCTCCATGCAAGATCTCGCCTTGTGGGGTAAGGATGATTCTGAGAAAGGTCAGGAATCAGCTCAGAACTATATGGGAGGACCTGGTCAATGTCCTGAACAAAGCTGGGTCCACAGTCTCAAAGAGGACCATTAGTAACACACTATGCCATCATGATTAAAAATCCTGCTGGGCACGCAAGATCCCTCTGCTCACACCAGCACATTTCCAGGCCCATTTGAAGTTTGCTAATGACCATCTGGATGATCCTGAAGAAGGTAATGTGGTCAGATTAGACCAAATAGAGTTTTTTGGTATCAACTCCACTCGCCATGTTTAGAGGAAGATCAAGGATGAGTACAACCCCAAGAACACTGTCCCAACTGTGAAGCATGGAGGTGGAAACATCATACTTTGGGGGTGCTTTTCTGCAGAGGACATTAAGCCTGCAACGTATTGAAGGAGGATGGATGGGGTCATGTATAATGAGATCTTGTCCAACAACCTCCTTCCATCAGTAAAAGTATTGAAGATGGGTTGTGGCTGGGACAGATGTCTTTTATACAGGTAACAAGTTCAAACAGGTGCAGAGTGCAGAATATACAGGTAATGCAATACAAGTAATTAGCGCAGAATAGGAGGCTTCTTAAAGAAGAACTAACAGATCTGTGAGAGCCAGAATTGTTGCTAGTTGGTAGGTGATCAAATACTTATTTCATGCAATAAAATTAATAGTTTAAAAAGTCATACAATGTGATTTTCTGGATTTATCAAACACTTATTTTCCCTCACTGTGTGTGCATGTGCGTGTGTGTGTGCGTGTGTGTGTGTGTGTGTGTGTGTTTTGTTATGGCACTAATATTTAGTAAAGTGGATTTTTCAGATTTCTCAGTTGTTGTTTTTCTGAGAGTTTCTATCTCCTGCAGCGTCAGAAGGTGATTAGAGAAGAACATAAATCATATTACGCTGTCAGTACTACCCACGTTTATGGACAGGAGAAATACCTGCTGGTGAGATGCTCTGTGGTTTATTAATTTATTTCTCATAATAAAACAACCATATATCGCACTGAAGTAGAGAGAAAACCCAATACAGATTCAACATCTCATAAAACAGTCTCTCTATTGCTGTCCCAACAAGACTTAGCACAAAGGCCGCACACCACCACACACTCTGAACTACTGATGTCCCCAACATTACTGTGCGTCTCATTAATGATAAGTCTGCAAACAGGAGTCAGTAAGTGATGTAAGAGAACATGAGAAGATAACTATACAACAATAACACTAAACTAACACAAAACACTCACATAACAGAATTATCCGTAACAATCCACAACAGTCCCTAATTATGCACAACCCGCGGGGGATTCTGGCAAGTGACATCACTGATGCTTTGTGGCCTCGGTTAAGCCGACACTACAATATTTTTACTTTCTTCTTGTGATTTTACTTCTTCTTGCGGGATTGTGACGCAAATGTAAACAATGAAAGGAAGGGTTATCAAATGAAAACGCTGGCTACGGTCTTCCACAGCCTTAAACTCTGTGCAAACTCATTAAAACACAGCAGCAGTTTTCTTAAAGAGACAGTAACCCTTTATACTGACACTACTATTCTATGAACTAACACATGAAATTTATCTAGTTTAAACCAAAATATTACAAAAACTGTCTCATGCAATCAAAATATCTTAATAAACCAATAGTCAAAAAATGTAATTACAATATTCACTGTTTTGTTTTGTAAAACCACTCCTTGCTGCTCTAATGCTGTGAACAACAGGTTTAATGTTCAGTTTTATATGTGATTTCAGATTTATAAGATATATAAGATTTATAAGATTTATAAAAACAAGTATTTATGTTAAGTGAAGTCATTAAAGACTATTTTATTTTTTATTTAAAAATATATATTTAAGATAATTCAAGAGAAACCGTCTTTTTTATATATAAAACATACATTGTAGCTGTTAAACATGCATTTCCAATATTTGTCATTTTTTTATGTAGAGGTGGTGGTGGTGGGGTGATGTCTGCAGCCTCCGAAAGTAACTAATAAAGTAACTTGTAATTTAACTTAGTTACTTTTAAAATCAAGTAATCAGTAAAGTAACTAAGTTACTTTTTAAAGGAGTAATCAGTAATCGGATTACTTTTTCAAAGTAACTATACCATCACTGCCTGTGAGTTATTCAGTACCTGTATTCATCTACTATAAATTGTGTAGTATCCACTATGAATGATGCTGTAAACATAATGAATTATTCAGTATCACTTATATATTCTCTTCTATGTGGTAATATCTAATGAAAGTGCTAACGAAAACCCTTTTCTCCACAGCTTCATGAAGTTTTCCCAGACTTTGACTTCCTGTCTGAGTCTGATTTGTCCTGTGATGTCGTGTGTCTGATTTATGATGTCAGTAATCCCTGCTCGTTTGAATACTGCACTCAGATCTTTAAGGTGGGTTCATACATGCATGACTATCAAATCATTTATCACTAAAAGTGGACTTTACTGCATCAGATATTAAATATGGTAATTTTCAGTTTTACTGTGCTAAAATAAGTATTTTTAGTTATTATCATTTTAAATAAATGTGATTTGGTTTGGGCTTTTCTCGGTTCTGCAGCAATACCTTGTGGACAGTCGTGTTCCATGCATGCTTGTTGCGGCGAAGTCGGACCTGCCAGAGGTTCGTCAGCAGACCAGCCTGTGCCCGCTGGACTTCTGCAGGACTCACAGACTGCCCCCTCCACAGAGCTTCACCTGCAACACCGCTGGGACCCCCAGCAAGGACATCTTCCTCAAACTAGCCACCATGGCCACGTACCCGTGAGTGTTTACGCACATACACGTACAGTTTAGTTGAAATGTCTGAGAAGCATCTGTAAAAAGGATACAGATTCATCTGCACACTAAAAATTGGGTTATTAAAACCACAAACATTTAAATAAATACAACCCAAATGTCAGAGGATGTATGGGCAATCTGCAGGGCGGAGTCAAGTGCCCGCAGGTATGTGGCCCCGTTTGAAGTGAATCCTGGATACTGTGCCTCTGGGTCGGGCTCAAAATGCAGAGAAGGAACGATGAAGTAAAACATAACTACAAAACAATCCCAAAAGAACAAAACCTTAATATAAAGAAGGGGGTAGCTTGGCATTGACTAAAGGGAGGCTCGTATCTCTTAGCACACTGCCACTTGGAGGTGGGTCTGAAAAGATACCCATGCAATGCAACCTGAACTGAGAGGAGCCACCATGCCACTCGAGAAGAGCTGCAGGAATTAAACCCTCCTGGAATCCAGCATCGGCAATAGGGAGGCTCCCGTAGCTACTCTTTGCCATGAGCAGGAAGGAGGAGGTGCCAATCCACACCATGGCAATAGAAGCTGACCGCAGTCACAAACAACTCATGGATTTAATGGTGAGGCCTCCTCCCCAGGCCAGCATATAAAAAATATGCTGGGCTGGGGCAGCCTTGGTCTAGTGGTTAAGGATCTGGTCTTGTGACCGGAAGGTTGCCGGTTTGATCCCCAGACAGGACATGACCCTTGAGCAAGGCATCTAACCCCTAACTGCTCCCCGGGCGCCAGTGGATAAGGGCTGCCCACCGCTTCAGGCACAAATTTTCACGTGTGTGTGTGTGTGTGTGTGTGTGTTTCACTGCATGAATTGGTTAAAGGAGGAGGTCAAATTCCGTTGTGTGCAAATCACATTGGCAAAAAAGGTGAATCTAAAGAAATCCCCTAAATACCCACAAAAATAAAAACAGCAACATCAGCTCAGCAGAGGATAGGATCTTAGAAATTGATATTTAGTGGTACAGAAGTCAGGGTGAACTGACCCCTACGAAACACCTGTCTGCAGACAAGGAAACTGACAGCTGTGGCTACAGAGTGCTTAAGACAACCAGCAAGCATCTGTAGCCAGTGAACTGATGCTGGCTCAGACCAATAAGTGGGACAGGGGCTCGCCCCGAGCACCCAATCACTGCGTTGAGGGAGGAAGAGCCCAGCAAATCCACTAACTGCTCAGCGGTGATGACGGTGACCAGCAAAAGCAACTACGACACCATGGTGCCAGTTCCCTGTAAAAGTCAAATTGCCAAGCTGCAGGGGTAGGTATGGGACCAGTTGCCACACTGTGGCGGCGGGCCCCTGCTGGTATACAGCCGAACCAAGACCTGTAACTAATGTTCAGAAAGACATTAAATAAAAGCTGATGTCTGCAGACATGAGCATCAGTATTGTGTCTGTTTAAACTGTAGGTGCTTTATTAATGTAATATAACATATAAAGTCTTTATAAAATATAACAGTCTTGTAATAACATTTAATTTATTAATTCTGTGTGTGTTTTGTGTAATAAGAATTATTCAGTATCTTCTATTAACTGTTCAGCACATACTGTGAATTATTCAGTAACACTGAGAATCCAGTATGAAACGGGTACTAATACGTTTCATGGGATAAATGTAGGATAAAATGTATAGAGTGTTTATAGGTTGTAATATCTGTGTAGTAGTGTTTAATACACTGACTTGTGTGGTACCTAACCTGCGGGCAGGAATGTTAGATATGACGTCTAAACTGTTGATAAATCCTCTGAAGCTGGTGGAGACACATTAGAATTAATCCACAACTGATGATTATCGCCTATAAGATGATGACAGAGCAGGCTCCCTCTTATCTGCACTTGCTCCTAAAAGCTTATGTCCCTGCCCGGTCGCTGCGCTCCTCCACTGAACGTCGCATTGCTTTGCCTAACATTCACACAAAGCAATCCAGACTGTTCTCCTCAGTAGTTCCCAGATGGTGGAACAAGCTGGCTACCACCACTAGAGCAGAGGTGTCCCTCACTGGGTTCAAGAAACTCCTAAAATCCGAGCTCTTCAAAGAGCACCTGCTCTAGTGATCCCAAATACTTCCCCTGAGTACTGATATGCTCTCAGCATTCAATATCAAAATGTTAATTCTAGTATACTAGTACTAGTAAATACTAGTACAACTCTAGTATTTTTTTCGCTTCTGTACTTTCCCACTATTGTAAGTCGCTTTGGATAAAAGCGTCTGCTAAATGCAATGTAATGTAATGTAATGTAATGATTAAGCCTGTACAGGGACGGTACGTGCACACACGCATGAACACATTCTCACTTTATCTCACCTCTCTGGCTTGTTGGAACTGATTCGGTTCCTCTGTGGCCAAATGGTCAGGGTCTGGTGGTCTGTTTTATGAAAGCTGTTGTTAGAAGTTTCTTAAGATCCAGAAACCGAGACTGTTTGTAAACGTGTGTTAATGGAGCAGATCTGAGCTTTATCAGCACGTCAACTGGACTCCTGCACCCTCATGTGTAACGGTGTTAGTGTATTAGTGAGTGTGTCCATGCATTTCTACAGTCAGAAACATCTGTAAAGTGTGTGTTTTGGTTATCTTAGCAGTCGTATATACAATATGGCCAAAAGTATTGGACACTGTATTACAAGGCTCTGGTCAGTAGTCAGTAACATATAGGCATGTACAATATATCAGTGGCCCATACAGTGAGGGAAATAAGTATTTGATACACTGCCAATTTAGCAAGTTTTCCACCTATGTACAAAGAATGGAGAGATCTGTATTTTTTATCAAAGTTACACATCAACTCTGAGAGACAGAATAAAAAATCCAGAAAATCCAGAAAAATGTATAATTCTTAAACAATTAATTTTATTGCATGAACTGGGAAGAAACACAAGATGACTGTCAATATTTCCTGGTCTAGGGCTCCATGCAAGATCTCACCCTGGAGGCCTGTATACATTAAATAATGAGGATGCAACTTTATTTGTGGCTGCATTGGTAATGTTAATGGAAAGGATTTCAAATGAAAGGTCTCACAGTATTTCTGATTAAGGTTTAAGGTCTTTATATTTAGTGCTAAATATTCATCAGGTCTAATCCATGTTTTGGATTTAAAACAAAATATAGAATTCCTGATCACTTATAATCTCATTCACAATAAGTGATTTTGAACACAGAGAGATATCTTATATTGAGTAGTCCAAACTTTAGATCTGAGGTGCTGTAATTGTTATTTGAATATGATAACTGGATATTAAGTTGCTAAGACGTGCTGTTGAAGGCTTTCTGCTGTTTTAATTGGGGCACAGACACAGTGTTGATATAGCTGAACCTATGTGACACCTCAAGGCAGCTAGCAGATGGTCATTTAAGCCAGTTATTTGCATCTTGGTCTTGGCTCTGGCACTTCAGCTACTATTTACACTATTCTGTAAGTAGACTAAGTAAAATACTATGGGCTATGTTGTGTGAAAGCAAAGCTTCACCCTCCCTCGACTATCCTTGAATACCTCCTATTAGCTGATCTAAGGTTACCACTAATGTCCATGGCCCTAGCCCCCCCCCCCTAGACTAGCACTGCTGGTACCTCTAAGGATCTATCTAATTTCATGTCTCTGACGATGGAGTCTCCTATAACCAGAGTACTTTGAACAGGCTTCACAGCAGGTATTTAACTGAGTGGGGCAACACATGAATAGGTAGAGAGCAGTGTTCAGGGGGGCTAGCTTTAGCCTTAGCTTTTTGGCTATGCCACCAAGACGTCACCCATTTGCCCCACTGTGAGGGCTCTAAAGCTGGAGTCGAGGGGGTGCTAGCTCTCCCTAAGGCACACGAAGGTACTAATTCTTGCTCCCTAACCCTTAACAAACCCAGATGCTTGCCTCTAACTAGTTAATCTTTTCCACCAGAGAGCTAACTAGCTGACACTTAGCAAAAACAGTCATTAGCATTATCATTAACACTAATTGTGGACATGGGGTTTAAAACTATACATGCCACACTCTAAACAATAGAGTGAAATGTGTACTTGCACTCTAAACAACCATAATTAAACGTGTACTTACCACTTTTGTTGATTTAAAAACTTACACCAAACGAGCTGTGCTGAAGTAGCAAAGAGCTACTCCATTTTCTGTGATTGGTAGATTTGCAAGAAAGTCTGTAAACAACATAGAAATTATTAATATGTGTAAAGAATACAGTATTTATCCAGAGATAGTATAAAAAAGAAAGCAGCAGAAAGAGTGTTCAAAAACTGTTCAAACACTACTGTTATCTTCTGCAATTAAAGAGATCCTAACACAGAGCCTTGAGGAACAACACCTCGGAGACAGGACAGATAATGACCCAATGATGGTTAACTGACTAATTTCTGAGGTTTGTTGCTGTTTATATGTTGTAGTTTTAGTGCAGTAGAGCTGATGAGACCAGCCTGTCTTTCCTGGTCTTCTGTGCAGCTGAGTATCACAGAGGGAATTTGTAGGGATATTTTGGTTCCTGCAGGTGCTGGGTTTGATTTATTTAGCCTCCAATGCATTTCAAAGGAACCAAGCATCATATTTTTCATTTTCCTTTTTCCTTTATTGACAGCTTGGGGAACTGAAGTACTGTCAGAATGTAACACTGTCTCCAGCTGGTGGTCTCTACTTTGTGAACATGACAGTTTGTGGTTGTTTGTATCTGCTTATCTTCAGCTGAAATCTAGAGCAGCTTTCTCGGTGAAGTTTCTGAGGAAACCTCTGCATCGAAAGAGCTCTAACATTGTGTTTTGTCTCTTCTACAGTCATGCTCGTCTGCGCTGTATGTGTACCTGTAACAGGTGCACCTTCTGCCTCTGTCAGAACTTCCTCAATTCTGAACTTCTGCACACGGTTAAAGCCAAACTCTACACTGCCATCTCCAGCAGGTTCTGCTCACTCAGTCTCTCATCGGTCCAACCATCCATATTTCACCCCAGCATGATGTTCACCTTTCTGTTCCTCCTTTGCATGTTTGGTACTTCATTAATGATCAGTCATCCGTTCATTTTCTTTCGACTTTTGTCACTTTTAGTTCACAAGTTCCTTCATTCTAACTTTTGTCCACTTAAAGCTCCATCATGGTCCTTATGGTCCATTAGAATAAAATATGTGTAAGTCTGGAGTCAGGGCAGGGTGAGTGGAGTAAATACAACTCTAAAACGGGCCAGAGACAGAAACTTGAGGAACCCCACCCCAGCGACAGAACCGGCTAACACAACTTGAAGGCAGCATTTGGCTCAAGACAAATTAGAACATACACTACAGTTAAAGTGTCCAGTGTAGCCTCAGCTTTGCTGACATAAACAGCTGGCTGCACATCATATCACATGCCTCAACCTCACAAGGGGTGTTGCTGTTTTCAGGAGGGCATGATTGTGTTCAAGTGCAGTTTTTACCAGTCTTAAGGATTTGATGGGGAATATGTTTCAATCATTGCGTAGAGAGATTATAAAAATTAATATGTCGTTCACATTGTTGTTTAGTCTTCTTTTGTTGACACATTCATCATAGTTTTACTTTTTTATTTACTTCTTGTCTTTTTGTTTGGGGAAAAAAAATGCAGTCGGTGTCGCAAGCTTTCCAGAGAGTGAGAGAGAGAGGGTTGAACTTCTTCTGAATAGTGGCCATGTTTTAAGAAAATCCCGTAGCTAAAACCTGGGACTTCAAGTGCAGATAGGGGATGTGGCAAATTAATAAGAAGGGGAAGATGAAACAAAAATGCAGAATAAATAGTAAATGCTGCAACCAGGGATTTAAATTGGCGCAGAGGCTGAAAAATGTAGCACACTGCACATTATCTTTGTTTGCTCAGCTGAGGAACTATAGATAGCTCCTCGAACTCCCCCCACCACACACACACACACACACACACAAACATAAAGACACCTCATACATCCTTAAAATATCAAAGAAAAATAGTCAATAACAGAGAAAGATTTAGCAGGTGAAAAATTAAGCAGGGTCACTCTGACACACTGTTTACCAGCAATGTTTGACCTTCACAGTGCAGGAGAATAACATAACGGCTGCACGTCAGACATGTGACATCATTAAGAAAACCAACTGGATATAATAAACTAATGACTGACACTAAAGTGTGACAGGGACAAGGGCACACCCCCTGAGGCAAATGGGCAATAGCAAGGAAGCATCCTCTTAACTAGTAGAGTCTTCTCAGCAGGAGCCCATCAGTATGACACTGAAGCAAGCCAATAGCCACTTAGACAGGACTGTCTGTTACAGGAACTAATAAGGGAAAATAAGCCCCATCAGCATAGCCGAACATTCAAGAAACAAGAAGACAAGGGCCCAAACTGGCTGCCAATCATCACTCACTGGGGGTGGAGCCTTATGTTCAGTGAATATTTTTCATCAAAATGAATACAGTACCTGTTTACAACAGTATTCAATGTAGTTTGTTCAGTAGCTTTAGTATTGTGTGGGGCAGTACCCCTCCACTCATAGTCGCTCCGTGATTGTTACTGTAGTCTCTATGTGAGGTTTAAGACTTTGGAAATAAAGTAAGAGATGAGCAGGAGTTGATTTATGATGAACTAAACCAGATCAGAGAGCAACACACTCACTTTAACAACCTTGTATTGTCTTTCTCACTGTTTTCTCACAATCATCTCCACTTCTGTTTACTGATGTCCGGCCAAAACTTCTCCATTCTTCCTCCAAGTCACTCGCAGCCTCCAGTAATCACAGACAGCAGATAATCCTCCCATGACTTTAGCAGATCGTTTGGCTGCGGTCATATCAGTCTTCTGATGTTTCGTCTCATATATTTTCTTTCTGTTCCTCATTTGTGGTTTATTTGTTAATCATCTGAGAATGATGTCATCTCATTGCATCTCAGTTTGGTTTACTCGAGCACATCTTCCTTCTGTCCATCTTCATCATTTCTATAAGTTGCTAGAAGAGCTCAGTTTTCATTTCATTTGGTTAACATCATCCAGTCACAACTTTTACTTCCTGTTCTCAGGCTGAGACTTCAGGATATTGATGTGATTTTGTGGAAATAATTGAACATCATAAGATGATGAGTTTTGCTTTGTTTATATGTTTGCATGCTTTACATCCCCATTTATTCACTTTTAAATGATTTAGAACATAAAATGACATAATAGTGTCACTCTTTCACACCGTCTCTCTCTCTCTCTCTCTCCATCTCTCTTTTTCTCTCTCTGTCTCTCTCTCAGACACATGTCTCAGGTGGATATGAAGAGCTCTTCGGTGTGGCTGAGGATCAGCCTGGGAGCCGCTGTGTTTGCTGTGTTGGGCTTCACGATGTACCGCCTCCTTTTAAAACCTCGGTGATCCACAGGTGTCATTAAAGCGATAGTTTATCAAACTAAATGATAAAATATGTATGTTTGAAATGACATTTAACACTCACCAGTTACCCCAAATGTCAGTCAGCCAAGAGGTGTATTACATTCATTTACTGTTATCTATAAACATGGACAAAAACGTCTAGATCAAGTTTAACCCTCAGGATGGCTGCTGCTGTTTTTAGCTATGCAACATGTTTAAGTCGATGTTTATAGACAACAGTATATCACACAGTACCAGAAACTGTGATGCTAATTGGTGTACATAGGCTTCCATTGCTTGTTAGCTACATTAGCTTTAAACATTGGCCTCCAAACGAGACTGACTGAATAGATTTGGGGTAAGTTTTGGTCCAACTATTGCTTTAACTCTCAGCATACCTGTATATCAGTGGTCACCAGACCTACAGCCTAATCAAACTCACCTGATCTAATCACTGCCTTCTTGATCAGAACACGTGTTAGACTTGGGTAGATGTCCAGGAGGAGGCTTGGTGACCACTGGTTTATGTGCTTCAGACATTCCTTGTTTTGACATTTTATTTGTAACGTAACCTGAAGACCAGTTAATATTCTAATGTTAATATACAGCAATGAGCCAAAACATTGTGACCAATGTCCTTAATATACTGTTGGTTCTCATTGTGCTCCCAAACAAGCTCTGACCCTCGTTATGGACACTGATGTTAACAGATCCTTTCACTCCTTTAAGCTGTGTGCTGCAGTTTGCACTTGTTGATCCAGCACATCTGAAGGTCTGTTTGGTAGGTTCTGACCAAGCCGTCAGAGATGCTCTGAAAGTCTTTCAGGTTTTCACCCCTGCCCATATCCCTACATCTAACACGTTCATTATTAGAACTGACTGTCCTATTGGTTAATATATCAAGACCTGTACATGTAGCCCTGATACCAGGTCATCACCCTTATTTACTTCATCTGGGTGTGGTCATAATGTTCTGGCTCATTGTCACAGCATTGCCTCATGTCCTGTGTTGGCTAAGAAGCATTTTAAGAGGAAGTGTTGCTCAAATGTTGAAGAAAATGAACAAAATGTAAATAAGGTCATGTGTATAAAATGCTATTTATTTGTTGAAAACAGGTTTCCTAGATAAGCTAAAGGACAGGCTGAAGACGCAGCGGCTTAGTGGGTTCACGTCTGCCTGTTTGGTCTCATTCTGTGTACAGTAAAGCTAAAGGAGAAGAGATTACATACACCGATCAGCTATAACATTAACAGCACTGCCTTCAATGTCCACTGACCATGTACTAGTGCACTTAGTAGTTCTACAATTACAGACTGTAGTCCATCTGTTTCTCTGTATACTTTATTAGCCCTGTTCTTCAGCGGTCAACACCTCCACAGAGCAGGTGGATTTCAGTGACCCTGATGTGGTGGTGGTGTGTTGGTGTGTGTCAGAGCTGCTGATGTTTTAAACACCTCAGTGTCATTGCTGGAGTGAAAATAGTGCAACAACCAGCCAACAGTGTCACCAGTGAAGGACTAGAGGACCAACACACACTGTGCTGAGCTTCTGTCTCTGACTTTACATCTACAAAGTGGAGCAACAAGGTAGGTGTGTCTAATAGAGTGGACACAGTGTTTAACATCTCCAGCAGCTCACACACTAACACACCACCACCACATTAGTGTCACTGAGAGTGATCCACCTGCTCTGTGATGGTCCTGACTATTGAAAAACAGGCTGTAATGGTGTACACAGAGAAACAGATGGACTACAGTCTGTAATTGTAGAACTATTAAGTGCACCTAGTACACAGTCAGTGGAGCTAAAATGGACAATGAGTGTAAAAAGGAGGTGGTATTAATGTTATGGCTGATTGGTGTGTCTGCTGTTCAAAGGAAATCATTTCATAGATGAACTGATCTATAAGCCATTCATTCATGATCTGCTTTGTGAACATATTTTACACTTTGTGTAGATTACAGAAGCTGCAGCTTCAAAGTGATGGATGGCTAATGTAGCCAAGTAATAGAAGGTCATGTGATGCAATTAGCATTACAGGTTTACATCAGACTGTGTTACTGTCTCTAATAGACTTGTGTATGTGGTTAAAGATGCTGTAATGCTAATAGCCTGCTCTTGTTACTTAGCTGCATTAGCCTTGTAGTTCGAGTGTTATAAACCATTCTCATCTGATCGACTTAAAAAATGTGGATTTTCTCCAAACTGTCTTGACAAAGGCTGATTTATACTTGTGTATATGTGGGCGTATCTGGGTTGTGATGTGTAGAAGGGATTTTTGGGTAAGCAGAGGCTCACGACAGATGTTATAAACAGTCACGTGTTAGGATAAAAAAAAATAAAAAATAGGGCTCAGCCGGAACAATACTGAGAGATTTTCGATCCTTATGTTTCTGTTTGAGTATTTCTGATTCTCACTACAAAAATACACAGAAAAATCTCAGTCGTAACAGTTGAAGTATCTGTAATATTGTGAGAACTACTCCTGCATAGAAAAGAAAATGAGTGGTATCACCAATCCCTGCTAGGAAAGCTCGTAACACTCATCATGGCATCTACTTGCAGAGAAAGTCCCGCCCTTCGAGAGCCAATCAGCTTGCTCGTTAAGCCTCCTTGTGGAGAACTGCTCAAGCAGAGGATACATCTTTGTTACTGAACCAAACTTCAAACTAAGAGATTTAATCAATACTATCAGTGTTAAACTCTGACTGGCTCTCTGGCAGTGTTGGGGGTGGGGCCAAAACAACTTAAGTAAAAGCTCGTGTTATCACAAAAACATTACTCTCCTCTCCATTTTCTGTCTCAACTACACGTCCAGCCTCCGTCAGCACCACCCACATGTTCACGTAGAGAAATATAACCCAGTCTTAAGTCAGAACTTAGTGAGCTGTGAAGGACTACAACTCCCAGTAGTCTTAGCTGTCTGCAGTCTTTCTAAGACAATCTGCATGTTTCAGATTAAGTCCTAAAACTGAACAAGCTGTTAGCAGAAGCCAGCAGGGGATTGTGGGAAGAACTGAAATGCTCACACTTGTTTCATCTTTTCCAGAGTCTGAAATAAACGAGTCCTGCAAACAGTAACCTTTAGTTTTGTGTATTTTATTCATTCATTCATTCATTCATCAGATACAGGATGATAATGAGTGACAGTACATTATAGCAAATATATGTATATAAAAAAATAGAACCTCAGGAGAACATTTTATTAACTACAAACTACAAATCTACTTTTAGAGAACATTAACCTGAGAACGTCATGTATACATTTACAATATACATTTTCTGTTGTATTAAATGTACACGCATTACTTTTGGGTTTTTAATATATACACAGTCATATCAGAACATTATGACCACCTACCTAATAGAGAGAATAACCACCCTTGGCTCGGAGTTAGATTAGATTCATTAGATTAGATTAAATTTAGCATGTTTGCCTCTCAGTGCTGAGGTCTTGGGTTTGGGTCCCCATCTGAGCGGAGTTTCCATGTTCTTCTGGGTGGGTTTCCTCCGGGGTCTCCGGTTCTCTCTCACAGTCCAAAAACATGGAGGTCAGGTGGATTGGGTACTATTAATTGCCCATCTGTGTGTATGTATGTGCGCATGTGTTCACCCAGTGATGGACTGGCACACTGTCCTGGGCTTAGTTGAATAGTGTGATGCCCTGCGCCCAGTAGACAGTAGGGGACTAAACACGACCCTGATGAGGATTAAGCGGATGTGATAATTGGATGGATGGATAAACTTTTTGGCAATATAATTTTCACAGAAATATTTAAACAAGTTTAAACCATCCATGCAGTGAAACACACACACACACACACACACACACACTAGTGAACACAGTAGGCTGTAAGAACCCAAAGTGAGTTTTCGCTCAGTTTTGATCTCTAACACTTTCCTGTTCATTATAGAGGACAACTGGTCCACTGTGGTGTGTCACTTGCTTTGTACCCCTTTTCCTTCCCATTTGGCATCATTGGGCTGTGAGGGGCACCACTGTTATGCCACTGGGAGACAATGTGCTAGAAGTCCGTTCACAGTACACCGTCATTATGGTGACTCTAGAACATCCCCCAGAGTTGGTGGTTTCTGAGATACAACCATCACCATGCTTCACTATTATCCCAGACTGAACCAGGGGTGCTCACAATGTTCTGATATGACTGTGTAGATGTTTACATCAATGCATTATTAAAAACAATACCTGCAGAGAGTTCAGACTGTTTAGCAACCCTGTAAGAGTTTAGCAAGCCTGTAAGAAAAGAACACATCTGAATATCACAAACACACAGTATGGATTTATAAAGAAGAGTTCACATGTAAGACTGGAGGTTCATTTTGAGTTGTATTCTCTTAAATGTACATTACAGCATCCTTTCACATGTGTTTCTGAATGTATAATTCAGATGCTTATTATCTTTGTAAAATCCCTCTGGATAGTTCAGGTTCTCATAAAAGTCTATTTATGTAAAAAAAACCACTTTGCTTTCAGTATCACATCTATCTTCTGCATCATGATACGTTGCTCAATTCATTTTTTTCTGTTCACAATGGTATGTGCAGTGATGCACATCGGTCAGTGTGAACACCTGCCTGCATTTTATGAAGTGACCCACTGTGATGGAAGTTTGATCTGATTGTTCTCATTATAGTTAATTATTATCTATGAAAAAGTTTCAGATTTTTGTGCCATCATAACATATTTAGGCAAAAATTCAGATTTGAGTCCACTTTAAACCCTGTAATGTGAACACAGCCTTAAGCGCTACCAGAAGTGAATTAACTTTCCCAGACTACGTAGGCCTAAATTTGTTGAGATTTGTTTGGCTGACTGGTTGGAACAGGACTAATACTATTGATAGATTCTGTAAACTGATTGAGTTTTAAAATCATATTCAAAGCTTTCAGTACCTTTTCACGTCTATTCAAACTGACTTTGAAAATCAAGCATGGATGTACGCTTTGAGACTGTGTAACCTGGCCTTCTGTTCTCACTTTGAAGGGGTCATGGGAGTTATATGCTGTAGGGGTCAGACCCAGGTAAAGGGTCATAGGGATTCTCTTTCCGAGGTGGGGTGTACACTGGTTGCTCTTCCTTCAGGTTATAGCTTCTTGCTTTTTCATTTCCTGTTCTCACACCATTCATCTCCTCGTAGATGGGAGCTGTCAGTGGTTTTGGCTGACTAGACGGCCTCTTCTGACAGAGAGAGAGAAACAACAGCATCAGGGTGGGGTTCACACTCTCGCAGAAGGTGTAAATATACAAGCTGACTCCTGAGACCTCAGCAGATGTGCACACGCCCTGTTCGTGGCTAAATCACACAAACACAACAGACTGTTTCCTGTAGAGACATTTCTGTCCTGACACCCACAGCTGCCTCCACGTATACTCTCAGATAACACAGATTTAAAAACAAGTGCCAACACTGCTGGAAAAACTGCTGGTCTTTGACCGTTGAAGGTCACACTCTGGTCTCACCAGTACTAGGAAGAGTCAGAATTAAGACTAGTATTAAGCCAGGAAGAAGGAGCTTGAGAAGATGTAATGAGTGCACAAAGATCAGAAGTGCTTAGACTGTTGTACAATGATAGCACAATGATACACCGTACAGGGGTATTAACAACAAAGATACTTAGTACATGGACACTCAGGTCATGGATGTTTAGTACAGGGACCCTCAGGCCTGACATATATTAACTACAGAACTAATAGAGTAGCACTACTCAGTACAGAGATGCTCAGAGCAGCATTAGCAGCTACAGGGATACTCAGTACAAGGATACTGTAAGTGCTGGGATACTCACGCAGTACGCTCCAGTGAGGATCAGCACACACACGAAGAGCAGCACGGCTGCTGCTGATAAAGAGTACAGCAGTGGCTCATAGCTATAGCAAGCGCACTCCTCCGGTACTACAACAGAGAAAAAAACTTCATCAGAACACTCAGTACCAACATACATACTTACACAGTCACATTACTTATCTGTGCCTGGAGGTCTATCAGTGATGTACATCTGATTAACCTATTAAAACATGTAATGGGAAGTTAATTTGCATATTTCGCTGAAAAAAAAAGTTCCTTCATCCTTCTTCTGTCAAACGTCAATCTGGTCTGCCGGATCCATTTGTGTTAATGACTGAAGTAGACAGAAGTTGTCCACCACATAAACATTTTCTCCATCAGTGGTCAAGTTAGTGATCTTTACTGTCGTCATCACTCATTTATCTTCATTTGGTTTTCTTGATACATAAGTGCTTAACCTACATCTCATTTTGTGCACTTTATAGGATGTTGAGGTCAAGGGTGTAGATTTTGTCTCAACACTGGTAAGCACCCTCTTCCCCAGAAAAAAGGAAAAAAGGAAGGTTGTCTAATATGAAATCAGAGGATAGATATGATGTCAAAATATAAACAAATAACCTTAACAGAGGACTGTTCATTGTGATCATCAAATAGTACATATACATACAAGATCTGTATTTACATTTAAACAATAACTATACACAGTACCAGGTTACAGAGGTGATGCTCTTAGTCTTGTTTGCTATAAAACATGGTGGCGTGACTTGGAAAGTGAGCAGGTCATCTAAATGTTGGTTAGAGCTTGAGGAATTATCACACTGATCAGCTCCGCCTCCTCTGTGTCTGTAATTACAATATACAGATGACGTGACCCTCCCATTCAGCCAATCAGATGTTATCATCTGAATGATCCACTTCAAACATGGTGTAAATGAGTTAGCTCAAATATTGGTAGGAATACTAAACATGAATCTATTGGCACAGTGAATGAGCAGGTGTCCCAGTATTTTTGTTCATATAGTGCAGTTCTGTACTGTATATAAAACACACATTGCAGTCATTGATGGTAGGTGTTTAGTCAAACTGAGACAAAGAGGCAATATGTATCTATCATTTATGTATCTATACCATATATATATACAGTATTTCATATTTATTCCTGCTGCTACATCTCTGCATATGTATATGCATGTGTGTATATATATGTACATCAGTGGCGATTGCTCTAAGACAGCAAGGGAAGCTCAGCTTCCCCTAAAATGTCAAAAAATAAGTGATCAATAATATACTGTTGTGTGTACATGTCATTGACTAAATATGAGCTACAATGCGCTCAACTTTTGTTCAGAATCAGCTTCTTTTCACCGGTAACGACGTGGCTTTCCTCTCACTCATTCCCGCAGCTTCACAGTGCTTTAAACAGGGTGGACGCCCAGCGTCCACAGACTTCAATAGTAAAGAAAGCGTGCTGCGAAACGAGAATAGTCATTGGATGAATCCTGGCCTTTGTCCCGCCCATCGGACACTCAGCGTCTCTGGGGGTCTATGGAGCAGTGGGCTGGCCTTAGCTGGCCCGGACGCTCAGCTTCTGCATGATGATTGGATGATGTGTCTGAGGCTGAATCCCTTTTTGATTGACAGCTAAATGAGCGAATCAGTGATCTTTTTGTGTAAACATACGTGGGAGCAATAGTGTTTATTGAGGTAGTTTATAGACTAATATCTCATATTCTAGTGATTAATAGTGTTTATTGAGGTTGTTTATGGACTATTATCTCCTATTCTAGTGATTAATAGTGTTT
>BRDA01011328.1:1779-34279 GCA_036984385.1 Crenuchus spilurus | reverse complement strand
CGCGGAGGGCTCCTCTTCCTTGATGAAACGCTAGCTGGAAATACAGAAATCTTGAGATCGGCTAAATTTCAAAAGATATTGGCCGATCGCCGATCGCATATTTTGATTAAAAATCGGCCGATACCGATACATAGCCGATCGATCGTTCCATCTCTAATATGCAGTAATAATAATAATAATAATAATAATAATAATAGTAGTAATAGTATCAACTGATGAAAGACAATCTTTCTGCACTGTTAAAGAGAGAAAACCCAGATTGTCAAAGTTTGTGATGACAAAATATTTTTATGATATATAATAAATTTTTAGGTTTAAGCTGCTTTATTTTAGGAGTTTCGTAAATGAGAAGTCAGAATCAACTTGACAGCACTTAATAACAACAATGAATATTTGTATTTTATGCAATTTTCTATCCATTTACTGCCCAACCTTGCTTACTCAGGTCTTTCCTAGTAAAGGCAATAAAAGATCACTGATAGTATGACGTGTTGCCGCCTGTCAGATATCACAGGTTTTGAAACTGAAAAAAGGCCAAAAGAACAGACCAAACATGAGGTTTTTTTTACAGTTCAGTTGTGTATTTTCTTTAAAGTCTGAAATATTATTTACTGTTAATTTAAAACTTGATGGTAACATTATTATAGGCACTTTATTACTATACGTACAGTAATATTTAGGGTGACTGCTGGCTAGTAAGCTAGCCTGTTAGCATTGGCATCATCACTACTGTGTTACTTCATTGAAAAGCTTCACAGTTCAGTGATAAAAAATGTCAGCAGTAAAACAGAAAACAGCCATGTGTGTATGAAGAAAGTAACCCAACAGCAAAGAAAATGAAAGACAGGCATTACAGGAAGGCTCCACTGACTCAGGAAACACCCACTGTTGGTGGCATGGCATCACATGGTGATGGATGATTGCATCATCTGTCTGACCAGATCTGATGTAGTAGATAAGAGTACTAAAATGAACAAAAAGTGATGTTTTAGTGGTGATGCTGGTATTATTCAATAGTCTTTGCTGGTAACAGTCAGACAGAATCGATAAGTTGGCATTTCAAGTAAGTGATACCCACGTGTAGTTTCAGTTTGAGTAAACCCAGAAGAAGATTATAGGGAGCTTTAAGTGCAAAGGAGGTGAAACCTACACTTAAGGAAGTACTATTAGTGACTCCAGTGGAAGTAGAAGTAGCTACCCAAAAACATTTTTGTGTCCGAAAACCCCTCCAGAATTCCCTCCAGAACTGCAGTGCAACCAACTACTTTCCACTTCTGTATATATGTGTTGTTAGTGTTCCAGGACTTTCACAATTCTTCTAAAAGTTCCCCTGAATCACTATCAGCAGTTTCAGCAGACTTTATTTAATAATATATTTTTAATATTTGTCATGTGTCCTTTAATCATAAACACAGCAGATGTTGCTTCCACCAACATACTTCTGTAGTTAGTGCTACACAGAAAACTACCATCATTTATACTCAACTACCATCAGTGCACAAAGCTGATCCCAAAGCTTTGGTCTACAGTCTGAAATTTATTTAGTCTTCAGTTGGAATGCTTATTTTTTATTTAATTATTTTTTAATTTAATTATTTTTTTTATTTAATTATTTTATATATTTAATTATTTTTTTTTATTAATTTTTTTTTATTATGGCACTGGTCGAGCAAGCTAGATAGTGAATGAAGGGAGTGGCTTTAGATTGAAGTAGTAAATCAGAGAAATAAAAAAAAATATGTAATTATCAGTATATACTGCTGTGTTGGTAAAATGTTCTGTGGTAAAAAACGATTAGACATGATGAAAATAATGTTGTATTATTGAATTCACAGAAATACTGATCATTGAAGTGTGTTCTGCCCACTTGTGAGCCTATGCTCAGCTTTTACACAGAACATTCCGACGACTGGTTTGAATTGAATTTGCCTGAGGACTTCACAGATGTCATGTGACAGAGTTTACTTCACATATAAATAAGTGAGCACACCAGTCAGTTGTAGCAGAGTGTAAAACCATCATCATGGACAAAGGACGTGATGTGACGGATGTCCTAAAGGACATGATAATAGTGTACCAGGTGAAACATGGTGGAGGTAGCATCTCAGAAACCACTAACTTTGTGTGATGCTCTAGAGATACTGTAGTGATGCTGGACTGAGAATGGACTTCTCGTTCATTGAGTGTTGAGTGTCCAACAGCATAACAGTGCCACTAATGCCAGAGGGGAACAGTGACTCTGATGAGTAGTACAGAGCCACAGTGGAACAGTTAAGTTCTATAATGAACAGGAAATCAATGACCGAACACTGAGTCATTAAATCAACTGACCTTCATTATACAAAAAGTGACATATTTCAAACCTTTTCTTTTAATGTTGATACTGTTTGAACAGTAATTTACTTAAACTCGTAAATGAAATATTCTAGTAATTTGATATTCTGACTTTACATTAACAAAAGACTTAAATATGCCTTGTTATGTGTAATAAAGCTAAAGTATATGACACTTAACCTTTCTGAAATGAACTTTTATACCATATTTTGTGGTGCCGTATGGACCTCTTGAGGATAACAGTTGTACAAGAACATTACCGGCTTATTAAAGTCATAGTGTCACATGTCACTATGTTAACAATAAGAGTGTCCTGTCTAGGAGGAAGTCACATCACGTTATTGTCTGTAATAATGAGATTTGCTCATGCATTTCTCTGTACAGTGAAGAAAGGAGAAGGAACTGTGATCTGAGGACCACAACATTAGCCAGAGTGTTAAATGTCCAGTACTGCAAACATGATTACAGCCAACAAATGACAGTAGACTCACTAACAAAAGTGTTATATCTGTCATATACAGTATTACTGTTAAAATGCTGTACAGTGGTGCTAAACTGTCATCACATTGTCACACAAGACCTAAATGTAGATCAGCTGTACATATCTGAATTCAGTTGTCACTGATCAACCACAACATTAAAACCACAAACATAAAGTGAAAAACTTTGAGTTTGTTGTTGGTAGCGGTCAGTGGGTGGACATAGACAGTGAGTGAAAAGTCAGATCTTGAAGTAGCCAAACTGTGATGTGTGAACAAGTGTTCCTGGTTTGGAGTGGTCACTATCTTCCAAAAGAGGTCCAAAAAAAGGTCAACTGGTGACACAGTTGTGGTCATCCCAGGCTCACTGTTCCAAAAACAAGTCCATCTGACCCCACAGAGGATCAACTGTAGCTGATAAAAGTTAAATGCTGGCTATGATAGAAAGGCTCACTGCATATGGGGCTGCAGACAGACTTGGACCATATCCAAGAACTGAAACTCTATGGATCCTGAGTTATGGTTTAATTCAGGTCAAATTGAGTTGGTTAGCTGTAGTTGGTCTAGTTTTGACAATAGTTCAAACCTTTCACAGAGTATGATGTTTTGGGGTCACACCAGTGACAATCATGTCTTAACCATGACTACTCCAGCCTGATCTGTAAGTGCCTTAATTTGTGTGTATTTGGCGCACAACTGTTCATGAATGGTTTGAGGAACAAAGAGTTTAAGATGCTGGCTTTGTTTTACATCACATCCTACAGAAGCTCAACCAGACAGATGTGGGACATCCTTTTTTTTCTTTTCTTTAAAATTTGTATACATGTTCTCCCCGATGTGTTAGGAGCCAATTCGTTGACTCTCCCTATCACTTGTAACGTCTCTGACTCTAGGAGGGTGCAGACTTCCACAGGCCTATTTCGGTGCATGTGAACTGAAGCTCTACCTCTTTTCAAACAACTGACGATATATCGTTGCCGGGCAGCCGACCTGCTCGGAGGAAAGCGCAGGATCCCCAGTTCTGATGGAACTGCCTGGCAGATGCCTGAGCCAGCCGACATTACTTAGTAGTGCTGGGGAGAGAGTGCCATCTTACCCGTGCAGAGAAAGCATGACCAATATTGCTTTTCTTGGATTCAAACTTGTGATCCTCAGATTATAGGGACAGCGTCTCAGTCCACTTAGCTGAGCCACTCAGATCTATCTGGAATCTGGAGGACAAGTCCAACCCACTGCAGGACTCAAATGATCTTTGGTGTCAGATACACTACACGTCCAAATGTTTAGGGACACACTTTCTAGTCAATGCATTCAGCTACTTGAAGTTGGTACAGCTGTACAAATACACACACAGCTCATATAGTTCCTGAACAGAAGTATTGCCAATAGAATAGGACTAAACATGAACCTATTGGCACCATGTCTAAAGCCAGGTGTGGGCTAGAGGAGTATAAAGCCACCCAGCACTGAGCTGTGGAGTAGTTTAACTGTGTTCTCTGTTCTATCCAGTACTTTTGTGATGAGTTGGGAATGAGGTGGTGGTGTTGATCATCCAACATCCTGGGTGAATGCAATCAAATCCTCACAGCAATGCTCCAGAATCTAGTAGAAAGCCAAGTATTAAGCAGGTGGTTTTAATGTTATAGCTGATTAGTGTATTTAACACAATGGAAGTCTTGCTGATAGGAAACAGCTACTTCTGTAAAGACATTTACCAGTAGTGATGTGACTTGAGTAAGAAATGGGTGTGGAAATGCTGAAGTTTACAACACTGGAGGAAGGATTAACACACTGTTACCACAAAGCTGAAGCTTAATTCTTAAACTTTCAACCTTATGTGGACACACACAGAAATTAAACCACACTACAGAAATGCCATCTTAGCCAGTCAACCTTACAGCTCATCTTATCATTCATTCATTCATTCATTCATTATCACACCCGCTTAATCCTCATCAGGATCGCGGTTAGTCCCCTACCCCTTCACTGGGCGCAGGGCAGGGCATTACATTATTCAACTAAGCCCAGGACAGGGCGCCAATCCATTGCTGGGTGCACACACACATACACACGGACATACAGACAATTTAGAGTACCCAATCCACCTGACCTTCATGTTTTTGGACTGTGGGAGGAAACCGGAGGCCCCAGAGGAAACCCACGCAGACACGGGGAGAACATGGAAACTCAGCTCAGATGGCGAGACCAAGACCCCAGCGCTGAGAGGCGAACGTGCTAACCACTAAGCCACTGTGCCGCCCCCATTTTGGATATTATTACAGCTTATTATAGACTCAGTAATAATAAGATTAGCTTTTAATTAGACAATGTAGTGAGATAATTTTACTGAATAAAATGTCTTAACACAAGTAAAACTGTTTAATTATAAGTCACAACAGCTTGTTATATTCTCAATATAAAGAATATGAGATATTTAATAGCACCTCTTCAAAAACTAGAGCATGGGGAAGAAGTCTGTGTTCATCATTTAATCCAAAAAGTTAAATTGTCATATATCTTATATTCATTACATATAAAGTAATAAATGTTGATACTGTTTCAATAGTAACTTAAACTCCAAATGAAATATTGATCAACAGTAAAACAAAAAAAAAAAACATTAAAAATGTCACTTTGTGTAATGAATATTAAATATGACCTTTTAGAATTAAATTATGAACACAAATGAACAATTTCACCATGATCTAATTTTTGGAGAAGCCCTGTTATTCTAGATTTAATGTCTTTAATACAAAATAGATTTATAGTTTTTTAAATCAAATTTTAGGAAAAAATATCTACTATATTTTTGAGAATCAATATAATATATAATGATACTCAAGTGTATCAATATTTTCTTATAGCCCTAATACACAGGGGAGGTCCAATGTACATTTTGAAACTTTAACAGGGTTAACATAAGACGTCTCAGACTATTGAAATAAATAAGTAAAAAAAAAAAAAAAAAAAAAAAAACGTATTTCCTGAAGAAAATGCTGAATGCATTTTGTTGAAAATGAATGTAAGTCTATGGGAGGAGTGAGATAAATGAATAAAGGACACAGAGAAGTGTCAATACTGAGGAATGCATAGAGGAGTGCAGGTCAATACTGGGAGATGAATAAAGAACACATAGATGACATGTAGAGTACATTGAACATTGAATTCGTAGTCAGAGGTCTGCCCTGCCCTGAGAAACTGATGAGTACAGTCGAAGAGTGTGTAGTTTTCCATCTTAATTCATCCTTAATGGGAAAACAGTGGGATGGGTATTTAACAAAGTTTTTCTGGAATCAGGGATCAAAAAGAACTAGAAGACAAGACAATGAAGTAGAAAAGTGCATTTCTTCAAGAGAAGGAAGAATGACTGCGCAGCTTAGGCAGTTGCTAGACTGCTGTTGCTATGTGGTTGGTGAGTTGTTGCTATGGTAACTGAAATGAATGCAAGGCTGTGGCTATGTGGATGGTAAGTGATTGCTAGATGGTTGCTATGTTAACTGAGGTGGTTGCTAGGCGGTTGCTATGGTATCCCAGGTGGTTGCTATGTTAACTGTGGTGATGTCTACTTGTTGCTAAGGGACTACGTTGAGTACATGAATGATATTTGCCTTTTAAAGTCTGGAGTGTTGAGAGTGGCTCAGGTTTACTTACCAGAATCTTCAACATGGAGGAAATACTGTGTACTGCTAAAACGATCCTCAAAATCCCCTGATTTTGCAGAATTGTAGTGGAAAAGGCAACGGTACAGGGCAGTATGGCGTCCCAGCAGGTGTTTGATGGTCACGTTGACAGTATTGCTAATCTTCTGCACGAACATTCGCTGCTGGTCTGCAGCATTTTCGATGTAGGGCTTGCCCCCAAAACTGTGATACAGCACTTTATCAGGTTTCACCCAGTCTCGATGCAGAGCCATGGCAAAGAGCCTGTCGTTGTCCTCAGGGATAGTGAAGAAGAACTCCACAGAATCATTCCTCAGCCTGTGGAGATACATGACATCCCCAAAACCTGGAGAATTATAGGACAACAGGTGAGTGTATATTTCACTGAATCACTTTTCTAAAGTCTTTCTTATCAGTAACAGTACTAAGTTCATGGAGGCAGCTGTGGTCTCCAACAACCAACCTTATAACTGGAAGGTCGCCGGTTTGATGCCCTGAACTAACAGCACATAACATCTAACCCCCTAACACCTAGGAGCAAGGCACCTAACCCCCAACTGTTCCCACGGGGCCTCGGATACGGAAGGTCACCATCAAACCCACAGAGACTGAAGTGCCCTTGAGCAAGGCTGCTAACCCTCACATGCTCCCTGGGCACTGCATATACGGAAGGTCATTCCTTGGATGCCATGGACAGGGAAGGTCACCTTGTGCCAGTTAGAACCCACAGGACATAAAACAAAGTGTCCATGATCAAGGCACCTAGCCCTCAACTTTTCCCCAGGTGCTGTGGAAAGGGGCTACCCACTCTGAGCAAGTGTGCTCACTACCCCCTCATTTGACCACTAATGTGTGTATGTGTTTTTACTGCACAGATGGGTCAAACATGGGGTCAAATTTCTCTGTGTGCAAGCGTATTGGCCAATGAGCCAATGGAGCTTAATCGTGCAGGGTTGTAGATCTCCCGGACCAGGCGGTTAAAATCAATTATAAGAAGTTACATAAAAATTCAAGAAAATTAAGTAACTCATCAGTGTGAAATATCAGAGTTCATGATGAACTGAATTTGCTCTTAAAGAACCACTCATCTGTGCCATTAACTGATACAGTGATCAACAGTAAAAAATAAATAAATAAATAAATAAATAAATAAATAAAAAGTCTAAATTTGATGTTGGCTAATAATTCCATTTTCTTTTAAACCCATTCATGTCTGGTGGTCACTTCAGTGGAAAGCTATTTATGATATATTTGTTATAGTTATAGTATAGCTTCTTTATTGAGTATCACTACTAAACTCTGTAGTGCCACCTACAGTAATGGCCAGTAATTGCAAGTGCTGCCAAACACATGGTAAAGAAAAATGGCTGTGAAGTTCTTTTAAATTTCATTCATTCATTCATTCATTCATTATGACACCTGCTTAATCCTTATCAGGGTCGCGGTTAGTAATAATAATAATAATGCATTTTATTTCAAGGCACCTTTCTAGCACCCAAGGACACCGTACAATAAAGATGATAAAAATACACAAGCATAAGAGTACAATAAAAAATAAATATAAAAGAAAATAAATAAGAATGATTTATAAAGAGAAGGCAATCTTAAACAGGTAAGTTTTGAGTCTGGATTTAAATAATGGGAGTGAGTCAATACTGCGGAGAGACAATGGTAGGGAGTTCCAGAGTCAGGGAGCCAGCGGCTGAAAGCTCTGCTCCCCATAGTAACAAGTCGAGCAGAAGGTACAGATAAATGAATGGACGAGGAAGATCTGAGAGTCCGTGGGGGATTGGCGATTTGTAGTAGATCTGACAGATATGAAGGAGAAAGATTATGAATGACCTTAAAAGTTAACAGTAGAATTTTGTATTCAGAGCGTTGTTGAATGGGCAACCAGTGAAGCTGCTGTAAGGCAGGAGTGATGTGGTGGGTGAAAGGAGTTCTGGTAATGATCCAGGCAGCTGCATTCTGGACTAGTTGGATTTTACGGAGTGATTTATTGGGAAGACCTAAGAGGAGAGAGTTACAGTAATCAAGGCGAGAAGTGACAAAACTGTGGATGAGAATGGCATCACTGGGTGCCTTAGTCAACTAAGCCCAGGACGGCAGTCCATCGCTGGGTAACACACACACACACACACAGACACGGACAATTTTTAGAGTACCCAATTTACCTCCATGTTTTTGGACTGTGGGAGGAAACCGGAGACCCCAAAGGAAACCCATGCAGACACGGGGAGAACATGGAAACTCTGCTCAGATGGGGAATTGAACCCAAGACCCCAGCGCTGAGAGGCGAACATGCTAACCACTAAGCCACCATGCCGCCCCTCTTTTACAAATGAAAATTTCATCTTGTTGGTAAATGCTACACCTAAGGAGCATTACAACTGTTTTGTTGTGCAAATATTGAATGTATATAAGCAGTAAATTGTGATTTACCATGTGTGCACCACATCAACTGTTTTCCATAGCGAGAGAAGTAAAAAAATACATACTGTTTATTCTACAACATTGAAATGTTCCTGTGTATCTCCTGATGTAATGGAAATTATATTTTTAATGTAAAACTCAGTATTTTAGCTCTCAAGTTACATGAAAGTCAATACATAAAAATGCATTTAAATAGTTTTATATTTCAATGCACTTAAATAAAGTTTTATCAGCCTTAATAGATCATTAATACAGAACTGGAGGGGAAAAAATCATAACTCATGCATGAAAAGGTTAATTTAACCTGGTTACTGCTTTGCGACTGACTTTGGAATTTCACTATTCCACTTTATGCAAAAAGGATTCAGAACTGTATAGCTTTCTGTTCATATGCTGAGTACATGGTGGATGTTCTACAAAATTCCACTGTGGTTCTAGACATTAATAAGTGCATCTCCAAAAATTAGTTTTTTCAAGTTCATTTATAAAGGTAAAGTTTCATATCTTATATTCATTACACATAAAGTGACACTTTTCAAGTCTTGCTTTTTATGTGGATCAGTATGACTTATAGCTTCAGTCAGTCACAGTAATATGATGGTCAGTAGTAGTGTTGGCACTGTGGGCAGCTGCTGGGCATCTCCATAAAGCTTGTCAGCAGATTGAAGTATGAAGTGCACTAAAATCTCCTGGTAGATGTTGACTTTGGACTAAAACACAGTGAACCAATACCAGTAGATGACATCACACCTCAAACCATCACAGACTGCAGAAACTGCACACTGGACTTCAGACACCTTCTGTGTCTCTCCACTCTTCCTCCAGACTCTAGCAGCTGATTTACAAATGAAATTTAATCTGAGAAAAGTAAAAAAACAGTTCTTTGTCTCCTTAGTTAAGGTAAGACACTTCTGATGTCTCTGGCTCAGGAGTGTTGATATTATGAATGTGGTGCTGTAGTTCTGATACACACACAGTATTTATACTTTAAATTGTCATTTACTCAAATTCACAATCATGTGAGATTCTGATGAGTCTAAAAAGGCTGAAATATTTAATTTTATGTGTAATAAACATATTATGAATAAAACTGTTTTCATCTTCTGAGATGCACCTGTACTGTCTGTCGATGTTGAGGATGTCAGGACCGGAAGATGGCTTTAGGATCCCCTACACAGCTCACAGCACTTCAGAGACCAGAAATGAAGCAAACTGAACTTACCCAGAGCTGAAAAGATGATGAGCAGACCTGCAGTAACCAGCCGATGCCTCATGACTTTTCCCTCACTTATGTGTTTGAGATTTAACTTTAAATCTGTCTAAACGGAGCAGAAGGACGGAAACGAGATGCAGCTGGATGTGGTGAGAGAGAGAAAAAGAGGATATGAAGAGTGGCTCCTGCTTTAGGGGTGTATAAGGTGGGGCCCGGCCAACAGAAACAGGAAATCCTAGTGGGTTTCTCTCACTGGGTCATGCAAAACATTGCAAAAAAAAAGATGTCATTTTGTTTTTGACATTGATAGAGGAGAGAAAACAAGTTTCATGTGATAACATCTGACTGACAAAATAACATTTAAATAAACAAAAAATAATGCATTTGGAAATTTCCAAATTTTTGTTCACAATTTAAACTAAACTGCCATTCATTACACATAAAGTGACTTATTTCAAGTCTTTGTGTTTAAATGTTGATCAGTATGACTTAAAGCTCATCTGAATCTCATACATTTGAGTAAATGTCTACTCAGACAGTATTAATACTGTACATCTCTCAGCTGACACATTTGCTCTCGTTTGTCTTTGAAAATTGTTGTTTTTCAGCAGGTGACTCTGATAATGCCACTGAATCACTGAACAGCACTGCAGTAGACTGTGAACTACTCAGTCACACCACTGTTCCACTTCTCAGTGATGAAGTAAGATTTAGTATCAGTTTTTCATGAAAACTTCACACTTCTTCTTTTGGAAAGGGACATGTTTGCATGGTCCTGTTTTTAGTTGGTAATAAAGAAATATGTTTGCAATTTTAGGTTGGCCCGGAGTGTATTGTGCTATTTTGCCCTCTAGTGGAATACTGGACACTAGCTCTTTTCCATTTATAATGCAGAATCTCTCTCATTCAATTCACAAACATTGTCATTTAGATAATCGGCCGGGTCTGGCCCTTAGGCTGTATGTTTGATATCCCTGTCCTAGAGTCTGGAGGAAGAGTGGAGAGACACAGAAGGTGTCTGAAGTCCAGTGTGCAGTTTCTGTAGTCTGTGATGGTTTAAGGTGTGATGTCATCTGCTGGTGTTGGTTCACTGTGTTTTATTCCAAAGTCAACACCTACCAGGAGATTTTAGAGCACTTCATGCTGGACCACAATATTATTGCTCTTGATTGGCCAGACAGTTCTCCAGACCTGAAGCACGAAGAGAATCTTTGTGATATTGTCAAGAGGAACATAAAACCAGATCCAGCAATACAGATGAGCTGAAGGCTACTATCAAAGCAACCTGAGCATCAGTAACATCTCAGCAGGAGCACAAGCTGATTACCTCTATGCCACAACACACTGATGCTGTAATTTGTGGTAAAGGAGCCCCAGCTGAGTATTGACTATATAAATGAACATACTTCACATTTCTATATTGTACATCCTTTACTGTTTTTAAATTTATTTTATTTCTAAATTTTTGCCAATTTTTATCCCCTTCCCAATGTAGTAGTAGCCAATTAGCCCTCCCCCTTGTTAGGCCTCTCCCCATCACTTTTGCACTGCCTCTGACTCTAGGAGGGTGAAGACAAGCACAAGCCTCCTCCATTGCGTGTGAGGCAGAGACCGCTTCTTTTTTAAGCTACCACTGATACACCATAACTGGGAAGTCAACACACTCAGCGGAAAGCGCAGGATTCCCAGCTCTGAATGGACCAATCAGTAGATGCCTGAGCCAGCGGACATTGCAATGTAGTGATGGGGGGGGGAAGACAGAGACAGAGACACAGAGACAGGAGAGAGAGAGAGAGACAGAGACACAGAGAGAGACAGGAGACAGAGACACAGAGAGAGACAGGAGACAGAGACACAGAGAGAGACAGGAGAGAGAGACACAGAGAGAGACAGGAGAGAGAGACACAGAAGACAGAGACACAGAAGACAGAGACACAGAGAGAGACACAGAGAGAGACAGGGACACAGAGAGAGACACAGAGAGAGACAGGGACACAGAGAGAGACAGGAGAGAGACAGGGACACAGAGAGAGACAGGAGAGAGACAGAGACACAGAGAGAGACAGGAGAGAGACAGAGACACACAGAGAGACACACAGAGAGACAGGAGAGAGACAGAGACAGGAGAGAGACAGAGACAGAGACAGGAGAGAGACAGAGACACACAGAGAGACAGAGAGACAGGAGAGAGACAGAGACACACAGAGAGAGACAGAGACACACAGAGAGACACATAGAGAGACAGGAGACAGACAGAGACAGAGAGACAGAGAGACAGAGAGAGAGAGAGAGAGAGAGAGAGAGAGAGAGAGATCTACCCACCCAGAAAGAGCACGGCCAAGTTTTGCTCTCTTAGGCCCTCAGCTGTTGTTGGCGCACATCCTTTACTATTTAATCTTATGAAGTATCTTAATAATTTGAGATTCTGTATTTCTGATTTTCAAGCCATACTGACCAGCATTAAAAAGGCTATATTGTAATGCTTTGATTTATGACTATATAAAACCTAATGAACACAACTTAAAGAGTGCTAACATTAACAAATCCTACTTTTGTAGGTTAAATATGCCTCAATTACACTGATGTGAGGTCACCTATAAGTAAGAAGCTTTGTTTAGTTAAAGCTGCTTCTTATTCTGCACAAACAGGTGAGGTGAGGGCGGATGTGCTGCTGGTTATCTCCTGTGGGTTGTGTTCTTGCTCAGTAAACAAAGCATCAGATACAGTGTATGCACTGAAGCTTACTACAGGAAGCACACTGTATTCAACAAAAAAAAAAGGTCAATTAAACTGAAACTAACACTTTAAAACTAGGCTCTTACAATTGACTGCAAAAGACAATTAATCAGTATAATAGCATTTATAAATCAAATATATCAATCATTTTATACCACATCTGAAATCAAGATACATTGTATATCAATTACTTCATACAGAGCATACAGAGCATATAGCAATCAACATCAGTTTAATACATCAGATAATGTTATATATCAGTCACATATATCAATATCATATTTTAATATATCATTCAAACACCATACCGCATGTCCCATTTCTTAATATACTCACTGGCCACTTCATTAGGGACACATAGCTTAAATCTACACTCATTGTCCATTTTAACTCCATTGACCTTGTACTAGGTGCACTTAGCAGTACTTCTGTACCCTCTTTTGCACAATCTTCAATGGTCAGGATTCCCACAGAGCAAATGGATCATTCTCAGTGACACAGGCGTGGTGGTGGTGTGTTAGAGCTGCTGATGTTTTAAACACTTCAGTCACTGCTAGAGTGAAAATAGTGTCACCAATGAAGGATTAGAGGACCAACACAAACTGTGCAGCAACAGATGAGCTTCTGTCTCTTATGGGTAGGTGTGTGTAATAGGGTGGACAGTGAGTGAAGAGTGTCTAAAATCTCCAGGAGCTCACACACTAAAACACCACCAACACATCCGTGTCACTGAGATTGAACCACATGGTCATGTGGGGGTCCTGAACAGGGATGTCTCTACATTAGGGCCTGGCCCCACCAGATCTCACTGTGGAGCAGTGTGTGACAATTAATACGTTTGTTTAAACAGTGTGCATGGGGCTGGCCCTTGAGCGTTGTTTAAGCAAGTGAGCAGTAGAAAACACTGTGCCTGTGCAACACGCTTGCAAGGAGTTGCGAGGCACACTTATGCTGTCCCTACGCTGGGAGCAGCCAGTAAAAAAATAAAGATTTGCATATGCAAGCTTATGTGAATATTGTTTATGGTAAGCAGCTATTGCTATGCAGCTTGCACCTCAAAAACATCAGTCAGTAACTATTAGCTGCTGTGAGCGAGGCAATATAATGACATGTTGACAATTTAATCAAAGTTAACAGATAACACACAGTCAACTTACCTCAGTAAAAAGGTTTATTTCCTTTATTTATGACTGGAATGGATTGTATTGAAGTTACTTTGGTCACAATAACCAAAGTAAAAGCAATGCAATACCACCAGTAAGTTTTGAAGACTTTTCAAGCTCACCCTAAACCTGGTTGGTTTTTAGGGATCTGGTCTTGTGACCGGTTCAGTCCCAGGGCAGGTTATTAGGTTTCACTGTACGGATGAGTTAAATGTGGAGGTCAAATTCCATTGTGTGCAAATCACAGTGGCAAAAAGTTTAATCTAAACCAGTGGAGTGAAACTGTATGAAGTTCTGCCCTGTTTCTCTCTCTCTCTCTCTGTGTGTGTATATATATATACCCCATACTTTTTCAAATATATATATATATATATATATATATATTTGAAAAAGTATGGGGTGTTTCATTTTCTTTCTAGAATTAAATCTTGCAGAGTTATGCATTAACAATTAATTTTGTTAATATGGCACCAGCTGAAGAGCCAACTCCAGAGGGTGAAGGTTGGGGTTAGATTTGAGATTAAGGTAATAAAATTTTAGGTTAAGGTTAGGTCTGAGGTTAAGTAAGGGTTGGACTGAGTTGAAGGTCAGGCTTAGGTTTGAAGTGAAGGTCAGAGTTACGTTTGAGATTATGTTCAGAATTAGGATTGAGGTCAAGATCAGCGTTAGAGATTATTTAATATGCCCCTTTCATATATGAATTGAGCCCCTCATATAAACAAGACTTCAGTTTTGTGTCACTAAATCCATACATAAGAATTATGGGACATTTTGACAAGCTCAGATCTACACGACCTGCAGAGAATATTAAAGTTACTGAGGTTATGCTTAGGGTCGTCACAAAATCCTGTGTAATATTTGTCCAGTAAATGAGTAGTTGGTGCCACTTACTGGCCACTGGGATTTATGCTGCATTCTGTAGACTAAGTTGAAGCACAAAACCAAAACACTTGCTAAATTCAGCTTACCAAGTTCTTTATACGCATATGTACTGTTTATATAGTATTGGAGCAGTGGGACATATAGTGAGGAAAATAAGTATTTGAACACCCTGTGAATTTGCAAGTTCTCCCACTTAGAAATCATGTAGGGGTCTGAAATTTTCATCTTAGGTGCATGTCCACTGTGAGAGACAATCTAAAAGAAAAAATCCAGAAATCACAATGTATGATTTTTTAATTATTTATTTGTGTGTTACTGCTGCAAATAAGTATTTGAACACCTGCCAATCAGCAACCATTCTGGCCCTCAAAGACCTGTTAGTCCGCCTCTAAAAAGTCCACCTCCACTCCACTTATTATTCTAAATTAGAAGCATCTGTTTGAGGTCTTTAGCTGTATAAAGACACCTGCCCACCCCACACAATCAGTAAGACTCCCAACTACTAACATGGCTAAGACAAAAGAGCTGTCCAAAGACACCAGAGGCAAGATTGTAAACCTCCACAAGGCTGGAAAGGGCTACGGGGCAATTGCCAAGCAGCTTGGTGAAAAAAGATCAACTGTTGGAGAAATTATTAGAAAATGAAAGAAGCTAAACATGACTGTCAATCTCCCTCTGACTGGGGCTCCATACCTCATTGTGTATCAATGACCTGAAGAAAGGTGAGGAATCAGCCCAGAACTACACGGGAGGAGCTGGTCAATGACCTGAAGAGAGCTGGCACCACTGTTTCCAAGGTTACTGTGGCTAATACACTAAGACGTCATGGTTTCAAGTCATGCATGGCAAGGAAGGTTCCCCTGCTTAAATCAGCACACGTCCAGGCCCGTCTGAAGTTTGCCCATGACCATTTGGATGAGGAGTCATGGGAGAAAGTGGTGTGGTCTGATGAGACCAAAATAGAACTTTTTGGTCTTAATTCCACTCGCTGTGTTTGGAGGACGAAGAATGATGAGTACCATCCCTAAAACACCATCTCTCCTGTGAAGCATGGGGGTGGAAGCATCATATTTTGGGGGTGTTTTACTGCACATGGGACAGGACGACTGCACTGTATTAAGGAGAGGATGACCGGGGCCATGTATTGTGAGATTTTGGGGAACAACCTCCTTCCCGCAGTTAGAGCATTGAAGATGGGTCGTGGCTGGGTCTTCCAATATGACAATGACCCAAAGCACACAGTCAGGATAACCAAGGAGTGGCTCCGTAAGAAGCATATCAAGGTTCTGGAGTGGCCTAGCCAGTCTCCAGCCCTAAACCCTATAGAAAATCTTTGGAGGGAGCTCAAACTCCATGTTTTTCAGCGACAGCCCAGAAACCTGGCTGATCTGGAGAAGATCTGTGTGGAGGAATGGGCCACAATCCCTGCTGCAGTGTGTGCAAACCTGGTGAAAAACTACAGGAAACGTTTGACCTCTGTAATTGCAAACAAAGGCTAATATTAACATTGATTTTCACAGGTGTTCAAATACTTATTTGCAGCAGTAACACAAATAAATTATTAAAAATTCATACATTGTGATTTCCGGATTTTTTGTTTTAGATTATGTCTCACAGTGGACATGCACCTAAGATGACAATTTCAGACCCCTCCGTGATTTCTAAGTGGGAGAACTTGCAAATTTGCAGGGTGTTCAAATACTTATTTTCCTCACTGTAAAACAATAGAAAATTACTTAATGGCTTGTTACGTCTTGTTTTTGTGTCATGTCATGTGTGAATAAGTACAACACTGGTCGTGGAGGGCCTGATAAACCTGGCAATTAATACATGATTGTAATCAGGTGTGTTTGAGCAGGTAAATCAGCAAACTGTGCTGGCTGTGCCACCTTGCTCCAAAGCATTAAATGAAAAAAAAAATTCTCCTTAAAAAGTTTACTGGCTAAATTATGAGAGATTTGGTTATCTGCTGGATTAAGTTAAACTGGATTAGAGCTGGTTGAGAATATAACTATAATACATTTCAATAAGATGCAAACAACAGTGTCAACCTAGTCAATCTACATCAGACTCACTAATCCTGTACACAGGCCATCAGCTCCATTATCCATCCTACATGGGAACAGCATAGTGACCTTGGCTGGGTTTCCAAAAAGCATCTAAACATCATCATTGTTAATGATGGAGCAAGCATTAAACTCAATACACTACTTATGTTTTTAATATTGTAAAGCTTTTGGGAATCTGACCCTGAACAGTAACATTAAGACGCATTGAAAATGAATTTACATCACTGATTAATAAACATGATCCTGACAGTAACTTTAATCAAAATCAGTTTATTCAGTATCTCAAGTATAGGAAGTATTTACAGTTCTCTTAATGCCCAAAAAATAAAACATACACTAATGTACAACATAGGTTTAGTGTTGTGCTCAGAAATGTAAATTTAGTACAGTGGCCGAAAATTCCTTTACAATTCAGTCAGAGATGTAAACAAAGGAATTCAGTTTTTAAACAGATGAAAAATATATTTACTCAAACTCAATCACATTCTAATCATGCGAGATTTATGAGCTGTATGTCATACTGACCTACTTTATAACACAAAAGGCTTGAAGTCAATTTGCATGTAATGAATTTAAATTAACATTTTACCTTTTTAAATGGAAAAAAAAAAAAAAAACCCAATATTTATATATAATTTTTATGTATGACTATTCATTTTATTTACTTTTTAAACACACCAGTGAACCTTGAGTGTTTAAATGTAATGTTTATGATTGTAAATTAGTCATAAAAAGTTTCTCTTTGGACACTATATTACCCTGCACATATCCTTCCACCATAACTGGATTTAAATAGTCCCATAAACTCTCATAAAACAATGCGTCAGACATCACAAAGTATGTTCACAGCCATCTGAGGGAATTTTTAGACATCAGATGTCTGGTTACTATAAAAAGCACTAAGAGTTCACACTCAAAATGACAAACAGATCATGTATGTACTATAAACGATTCATGTGAAAGTTGCTCTAGAATAAATCATTTTTCAATTGAATTACACAAACCTGAATCATTAGAGAACTCCTTTAAAACAGCTTCTGATGTTTATGTGGCGGCGTTATTTAATGAAGAATGAAATTTCACTTCACAAGTCTTAGCTGATGATTGCAGAGTTTGCCGTTTTAAAAGATTAAAATTAGCACACAGGCCTGGGTGATACCAATGATCTTTATCACAATCATGTGACAAAATTAATAGAAAAACAGATACCTACATCACCTACCATCAGACATGCTACATTAACTACAAAAGACAATATAGATATTAAAAGAGGTTATTCCAGAATATTTTAAAATGTCCATCAGTGTAATAAATTTTCTTTACTTTTAATAAAAGGAGTTTAAACACACTTATAGTCAGAGATGGAACGATCACGATTTGCTTAGGTCACCTTTTAAGCCTTAGCCAATTTTGAGCAGCATGCCACATTTAATGAGCTCAATTAGCCAGAAAACTTGGTTTAACTGGTTTATTACCAAATACGGCTGCAACAAAAGTCTGTAAAATGAATGTCTCATCTTGAAAAAACTTGGAAAATAATCAGTATGTACAGTGTATAATTTATATTTTGAAGCAAAAGTCACTCATAACCATAATCATGGACAAAGATGTGACTGATATCCAAAAGGACATGTAAAGGTACCATGTGAAGCATGGTGGCGATAGTATCTCTAACACTAACTTTGTTGGATGTTTTAGAGCAGGGGTGCACACACTTTTTCAGTTGCTGATAACCAGCCACAAGCAAACCTCCAAATGATCATCAGTCATAGTGGAACAATACTTGGACTTAATGATCTTCACATGTGAAAATGTTGACGCCGAATAATGAAGTCAAGGCAAACACACTTCAAAAATGACAGTAAAAAAAAGTCCTCCACTCCGTATGGAAATGGTCAGTTTTAGGTTTCTTACACAGGCAGAACAAACATACATGTTAAGAACTTACAGTGACAGGTGAACATGGACTGCTGGCCAACTTGAAAAAAAGCCGGTTCACAAGTCCAGATGCGGTTTTATGAAGTGATAGCGGAGACGGCCAATCACACGTTAGCAAGAAACGGCAGAGCCAATCGAATGAGCTTGTGGGCGGTCTAAAGTGAATCCCACTGGGTCCTAGTGCTTAACCAGTCTCCCTGCATGTCAATCAAGTGAGGTTTTATAGCGAGGACGGATGACGTCTATTTTGGTTTTTTAAACGCCATGCGATCTACCCACACTACCTTTGTAATCAACCAGTAGATCGCGATCGACGTATTGTGCACCCCTGTTTTAGAGCCACCATAGTGAAGGTGTACTGAGCCAAGAGTGAATATTCCTACTAAGGTAGGTTGTCAATTTTCTGATATGACTGTATACATTCAGAATATGTATCTTTCGGACAGCACTAATTGTTATACCTTATACTGTTCTGATGACACTGATGCCAGAAAACAGTGACTCTGAGGAGAGGTTAACCAGAAGACCTCTCTGTCAAAGATCACATGGTTATGAAGCATCTGTGAGGTTGAGATCGTTTCAAACCAGCTCAGCAGGTACAAAGCTTCATCACAACATTGTATCAATGCAGCTAGAACGTAGAAAACACTGTCAGAATGTTGTCACATCATTGTGCCTGCTGGGAGGGGTGGTCATGTTACTGGGATACATTTAGTATCAGTCACAATTCTGGTGTCCTGATAACCTGGATATGATTCAATTACGATAAACTCCCAGCACATCAGTTCAGCTCCCATATTTTTGAATATTACATTAAATATTTATATATAAACTGCACATGTGGGCTGAAAATCATACGACTCCATTAACAGATCAATCCATCTTACTCATACTTACAGCAAGCCAATGCTTCTATACAGACTTTGCCTTAAAGCAGAATAAAAACACAGCAAACGTGATTTATTAGAGGACTCTGTCGTTTAATAAATCAGCCTTGTATAAATAGGCAAAAACGATAATTGTGCAGCCCGACATGCTTTTGATATCACAAAACCTTACATGTCAAACTGGAGTCATTTGTAAAGCCGTCCATGCAGTTAAAACATGACAAACAAAAATAGAAAGATGTTAAACTTACTTGCTTTACCTTTGAGCAGAGACCAATGCTTCTCTAAGCACAGGCAAACTGCAACAGACTGGGTTACTGATACAGTTCTATATACACTGCTGCCCATTAAAACCAGGATGGAGAATGATAGTTGGGGAGAAGATTGAGGTCCTGTTCACACCTCATAAGTATTGACCAGCCAGCGATACATCAAAGAAGCTTCACGCAGAGTGTTTTACGAAGGCGAGTCAAATGATCGGCACTCTGGTTGTAGAATTGATTTGAATCAGTTTTCAGAAAAGACAAAGATTATTTTCCCCACAATTTCAATACACTTTATCTATCCATCAACAAGCTTTCAAACTCATGAGCTGCAAGACACGAATGCTTCACCGTCTCAGTCCTCGTACGGATTCTTTCAGGGGACCAAATGGTGATGGTGCAGATCAGAACTATAGAGTTTGAACTTCTTAAAACCACGTTTTTCAAGTCCATCAGCAGTATAGGCAGCCATGTGCAGACATGCATTGTCATTCAACAACACAACAGCCTTGAACAGCAGTTCTGGGTTGTTTCAAGCTTCAGCTCTTCAGCGAGCAATTCACTGTTGAATATTTTCCTAAAATTCCTATACAGGCCCTCGCGAAATTTTCCAGTCAAATGTTGACTTCTGAACTTTTTCTTGGTTGGTGAATGAGTTTTCCATTCCATACTCTTTACTCTCAGACTTGTAGTGTTGAAGCCATGTCTCATCACCAGTAATTATTCTTTTCTCGAACAAACATCAGCACCAAATAAACTGATCACAAAAAACACTGCAGATGACTTTGTTGCACTGCAGTCAAATTAACTAATGTAACTGTGGCCAGCGGGAGTTAATATAACCAAAGTGGAGATCATTTTTGACTCACCCTCATATACAGAGGTGTCTGATACCATACTCCAACAGGATAATGCAACAGCAGATTAAAGGTCGCCAATATTATATTCATTACACAGTGATATTTCAAGCCTTTTTTTGCTTTAATGTTGATTGGTATGGCTTACAGCTCATCAGAATGTGAAATTATTAGAATATGACATTTGGAGTTTGAGTACATTTCCATCAGTATTAAAACAGGCTTTAAAAGGCTTGAAATATCACTTAAATAAAATAAATGTTGGTTTACCTTTTTAAGTATATAATGAACATAAATTAAATTATTTAATTTAAAGTGTGTTCATAAAGTTGCAGTAAAATGGCACAATTTTAACAGTCAGCAGTGTATATTAAATGTTAAAATGATCATTAGACCTTTAATGAAGGACTAACCTGCCTGATGAATCCACTGCTCAGGGGACAAACAAACCCACACACTTCCACAACAAGAAAAATCAAGAGAAATGAAATTAAGCAATTTTTATTACAGACCATGTTCAAAAAAAAAAAAGGAAAAATTTGTCCAAAACACACATCCATCTTTACCTTTCCTGAAATTAAAGAATGATAATCAAGACATTTTGAAGCCCTCACCGATCAAATGATGGGGACATGTAGTCCAACAGCACGCTAAACATGCTGTGAAGGCTTCACAGATGAGTAAGAGCCAAAACAAAGTAATTTATTATTATTTCAGGGAACTTGCCTGGGAGTACTGTCGATACGGTTACGTCAGCGGCTTCAAAACATTATGAACCACTGTTTAAAACACTGTACTTGTACAACCTGAATAAAAACACAATAAGAAAAAAATCCACATGTATCAACCACAATCACCGATACGGTTCCTTTCTTTTTAATTCTTAGTGTGTCAAAGTGTCCCTTGTGGTGGTGTCTTCGTCTGTGGATGGATGTACAGCTTGTTTTTGGACATATAAACAGCACTCGACATGAGAAAAGAGGGTGTCATCTCCAAACCTATCAGCTGCAGCTCTGCATCAGTATCGGCTGCCTGGAGACATAACGGGTGGTCTCATACCCATGGGTGGGCCGCCTTGGTATGGGGGCACCTGACCATATGGAGGCATCCCACCTGCCATATAACCTGGTATGCCCTGAGGAGGAGCACCATACTGACCTGTAATAAAATTGACAATATTGAACATTTTAATGAAATATTTCTTGCAATAAAACAGCAAAACAAGTACAGTAAGAGTAAAAACAAAACCAAAGCATTTCTGTACATTATACTGTTGCATAAACATAAGGGAAGATATAATTCATAAGAAATTATAATAAAAGAATTATAAAAATACTTAAGTACAGTGTGCAGTATATAAGGAAGTAAATCGCATACATTTTATGCAGACGATTCAGTATTTTTAAACCATCCAATCGATAAACTATGGGGTTTAAATCTGACAATTCTGCAACAAAAAGTTTTGCTTTCTAATATGTATAATTTCATGTGTTGTTGCCTGTAATTAACCACCAACTTGATACTCCAGCCATTCTGATCTATAGTTGTATTAAATATGTATGCTACAATACTGCATTGTACTCTGCACTCTTGAGTGGTGTTCAGAGTTCCCAAATTAGATTTTTGGCCTACCTGCATTGTATCCAGATTATAATTTTTTTTTTAGTACAGACAGCCAAAAACCACATGAAATCAGATTTTTTGCCAATATGATTCAAGTCACACTTGGAGGTGTACAATCAGATTTGTACAGATCTGTCTGAGTCTGGTCACTGAAAGCAGATTTAGCAGTGCCTTTCGCATCACTTGTTACAACCATGTCAAATTCAGTGTGACGGACGTGCAGGGATCCAATAAGAGCCCTATAAAGGGCACCAGAGGTCCTTGTCCCAGGTTGCCAGGTGCTGAAATATTCACTGACAAAGGTTAAAGCTTGTCCTTACACAACCTTAAAAGTAACCCAAAATCTAAAGAGCCTAATAAATTTTTACACAGGCTTGTACAAGTGTCAGTGCACGATTTTCTTCAGAATTGTTTTAGCAGTATTTTTGAAATATTTGAAGCTCTGCATTGTTGTTTAGGTTGGCTTTCGTCAAGAGCCCGATTTGTTCAATTAGCTATTAAAATAACAACAACAACATAGGTGATTGACTGACCATGCATGGGGTGCCTAACAGGCGGCTGTTGAGGAGGCCTCGGACCACCTGAAGGGTTTGGGTTGGCAGCTGCAGCAACAGTCTGCCCGGGTCGAGGGATCAGTCTCTGATACTTAGGCAGCTGAGCTCGTCTCTCTTCCTACATGAGCAAACAAAACACACACCGCAAATCAGCCAACCAGACAGGAACACACCCTTCAGCTTCACAACAGGGGTGTAAACATGCATCCATTTCAGAAAGTAATGACCAGTAAAAACTGTCCTTGCTAAATTCAATTCTCAGGCTACTCTTTAAACAATTTTATTATATTATGATGCACATGAGCTGGAGATATTCCACTATTGTGTCAATAGAGATTATGGATATAAATGTATTTATTTCTTCCTAAACTGTGAAACTGTTGCAAAGTTTGAAATTTCATTATACAACACTGAAATGCATACTGCCATATTCAAGAACTGTACTTTAATCCTTAAGGCTACAGCTACATTAATAAAAAGTTATTCATCTTAAATTTTCAGTGGACCAGCAAAACATGACTTATTAGTACTTCTTACTTACTGTCAAAAAAGAGGATAATCACAAAATCCGCTCGAGCACTTACCAGCGAGATATCCTCATCAGGGTGCATCAACTTACTGGTAGCACTGCCGGTGGTCAGTGTGGCCGGTTTGCTGGACACTGTGGCAGGGGGCTTGGCCACAGTGCTGCTAGAAGCGCCAGCGGGGGATGAGGTGGAGGGCTGGGTGTAGGCTGGGAACGTTGGCTTTGGGGGCTCAGAGGTGGTGGATGGAGGACCAGACACCGTCTGCTGAGCCTGAGAGACACCATCAGACATTTATTAAAAAGAAAAGAAAAAAATTCCAACCCGTGTCATGATTCAAACAAGCGATTTACAAACCTGTACTAAAACATGTACCCATTAAAAACAAAAAAGACAAAAACAAAAAAATTTAAATAATGTTAAAATAATGACATACATTAGGACATAAAGGACTTGCCTTTATAAATATTATGCAAAACCAGAGTATTGGCTCAAAAAAGCAAAAAAACAAAAACAAAACAACAACAAAAAAAACGTTAATCTAAATATAGCACTAGTAGGCATTCCCTTCTTATTTATTGTTCAGCACTTTTGAAAAGACAAAACTTACAAAGCAAACAAATGCACAACTAAAAGTGGTGTCCTGGTGGTTTTATTCTACCTGAACAGCACTTGGAAAGAGGGGCTTATTGGCAGTGGACTGAACTACAGGTCCAGCAGGTCTGGGTGGGACTCCGGGAGTTGAGACGGGCACAGCTTGAGCCATCTGAAGCATTCCAGGCCGAGCTACATGAGGGGGCAAACCTGTAAAAGTTAAACATACCTTACTGCAATTCTCATCTACAAAATTAAGATTTTGAAGGACAGAGAACTGAAAACGATTATGAAGCAGGATCTTTTACCTGGGGGCATGCCTGGAATCATGGGGGGCATTCCTGGTCCTGGGGGCATCATTCCTCCCATTGGCATCATTCTGGCAAATGAAGACACAAACAGTAATTAAATGAAGACATAGACATTGGCTTCTGAATCTATATGCTCCATATAGTCTGCTGCTATGTAGTCTTCCTCAAGCGACAGTCAGGATCACAATGTCCTTCGTTGTTAATTTTGTGCAACTACAGGGTGTCCCATTTGCTTCTTTACACAAACACCAGTGAATAATACAAATGAAGACCTGGTGATATGTATATTAAATACATTTTCACTCACTCTGTGTGAATAAGACCAACGTGTATAATTACAGTGCAGGTAGATGGGTGTTCATTTCTGATGACCAATATCTTCGTCTTTGGTTATTTTAACCCGACAATTGTGCAGTGATCTGTGCATAATGCATCAGTCCATAGTACTAGTAGAAATGTTCATGGTGTGGATGTACCTGATAAAACTCCATTCAGAAGACATAAGAATTATTATTATTTAGATATTGGTAGAGAACCTTTCACAACATGGAGTGTTGGGTTCAAGTGTGCTTGAACGCTGGTGGTGCACATTTTCAGCACATGTAACATCAGTCTTTTTCACACAGACAGGTATATTTAATCCAAATCTCATAACCATATCTTAATTAGTATTTACACGCAGCATCAACAGCGTAGCTGCTGTAGATCAATGTTAGAGCTCCCCCTAATGTAAGCTTCACCAATCTACAGGCAAATGAAGACTGAAATCAGTCATATGTAACAAATAAATATCAGATGCAAAGAACACACAAAACATAACTTGTGACCAAATAATAGTGACCATGCACTCTAAATACCTGCATCGGTCATCAAAAAACCCACATTAGTCAATCACTAGGTTATAAGAGTGACAGGCATACCTCAAGTTAATCTAAGGGTTGGAGGGTCTGCCATTAATAATGTCCCAACACACCTTTAATAATAATAATAAAAAATATATATATATCTGAATGTCCTTTAAAACAATGGCAAGAACAGAGCACTGAAGTTGTCATCATACTCTTGCCATCATGCCCATATAAGGAAGGCCAGGTCTAAAAGTTCAGTCAATGAGGAAAAATGTCTTATGGAAAATTCAATCCACCCCCGCCAATGCAAAATTTACCATTTCACCTAACTCGAACTCATAATATGGGTATGATGCCGAAGAAAGTTTGATTCACCACTCCAGGGCAAGGTGAGAAGAGAAATGTAGAAGTTCCTTAAAGACCTACCCTGGTGGCATGCCTGGCATAACTGGGTGCATTCCAGGCATCATCGGTGGCACCCCTGGCATCATAGGGGGCATACCTTAAACAGAACATACAAAATTCATACAGTGTTCAAAATTATTCAAACCCCATAGCAGTAAAGTGTTTTAGCAAGTTTAACATTTTTTATCTTCTTCACAATCAGATCAAATAAGGGCTTGTATAATAGACAAATGCAACTTAAATTACAACAATATTTTTTCTAATATACCAACAAATGTGATTTCCTCTTTGACAAAATTATTCAACCCCTTAAAGATTACCACTCTCAAGAACACAAGTTTCAATCAGGTGTTTTCAATTAGGCATTGAAAAAACCTGTAGATGTGAACAGAACCAGGACTTGGACACTCAGCTCCTTCTAGACAGTTAAGTGTTTGGGCAACATGGTGAAGTCCAGAGAATGGTCAAAGATGTCTAGAGAGGAGGTAACTGCTCTTCATAATCAAGGATATGGATATAAAAAGATAGCAAAGACATTAAACATTTCAAGAGACAATTGTAAGCATAATTTGAAAATTTAAAGCTAAAGGCACAGTGGAAATGCTACCTGGGCAAGGCAGAAAGAGGATGCTGTCGGCGCCTACTGTCCGGTACCTGAAACGAAAGGTGGAGAAAAACCTCTGGCTGACAGCTGAGAAACTGTGATGGGACTTGTCAGAGGGAGGTACTCAGGTTTCGGGCCAGACGATAAGGCGCACACTACGAGATGAAGGCATCCGTGCCAGAACTCCCAGACGCACCCCTCTGCTGACTCCAAAGCACAAAAAGACTACTCCAGTATGGCAAAAACCATGTGGACAAACCACAAAAGTTTTGGGATACTGTTCTCTGGAACAAGACAAAATTGGAACTCTTTGGGCCTATGGCTCCACAATATGTCTGGAAAAGGAAAAACGAGGCTTACACAGAAAAGAACACCTTGCCTACTGTGAAGCATGGCGGTGGGTTAGTCATGCTCTGGGGCTGTTTCGCTTCTTCAGGTAGAGGGAATCTCCACAGTGTAGAAGGTACCATGAATTCTGTTAACTACCAGGAGATCTTGGGTGGAAATGTCATGCAGTTAGTGACAAAGCTGAAGCTTGGGAGATGTTGGACCTTTCAACAAGACAGTGATTCCAAGCATACCTCCAATTCTACCAGAACAAGGTTGCAGAAGAAAGGCTGGAAGATTCTGAAGTGGCCATCACAATCACCAGACTTAAATCCCATAGAAAATCTCTGGTGGGACTTGAAGAGGAGGTTGCAACACACAAGCCAAAGAATGTCAATGAAATAGAGACCTTTGCCCATGAGGAATGGGCTAAGATATCTGTTGATCGCTGCAAGAAACTTGTGTCAAGCTATGTTTCACATCTGGAGGAAGTTATTATTGCCAAAGGGAGTTGTTTTAAGTACTAATACTGAATGTGTCTAAATGGTTGAATAATTTTGTCAAAAAGGAAATTTGCTGGTATATTAGAAAAAATTGTAATTTAAGTTGCATTTGTCTATTATACAAGCCCTTATTTAATCTGATCGTGAAGAAGATTCAAATTTGTCTAGAGAAATAAACAAAAAAAAAAAACAAAAAACAAAAAAAAAACCCATCTTGTAATACACTGGTGAACTGAAAAATAAGAATACTGCAAAAACATTAGTGTATTCATTTAATTCAAGTAAATCGTCGTCATTTTAGAGTCATTAAACGTAAAGTGCACCATTCTGCCTTTTTTTTTTTTTTTTAGTGTTGATCACAGTATGGCAAATTAATAGAATACATCACTTTCAAGTCAAACAGAATGCATCACAAGTTACGATTCAAACAGCATCAACTTAAATTGTAATAAATATAAAACGGTTTCTTTTTTAAATTAAATTTATAAATGAAGACAAACTAAGATGTACTAGTATAATCGGAAAGAATCACAGCTGTCTAGCACAAAAAAAGCCACCTTCTGTGGCTTACTGTAATTGGCCCAACATCTATTCAAAACTCAAAATCCTGAACTTTAGCTACTATTGAGCAGGTTAGGGTAGCAGCATGGTGATGTAGCCCAACTGTCATAAGTAAAGAAATCCTGGATTAAAGAAAGCTTAAAGTTTTTTAAAAATGTGACGACGACACCTACACTTCATGTCTGACCCACCTGAGTAGTTAGCAGGTGGCATGCCAGGTGTACCAGGGGGCACACCAGGCTGTGCCATTGGGGGCATGTAGGCCGCCTGCGGCTGAGCAGCTGTCTGCTGAAACGGCGACGGTCCGGCTTCATCATCATCATCGTCGTCGTCCTCATCAGAGTCCTCCTGCTGTTTCTTTTTCTGGCTTTCTGCATTGACAAAGGCACAGGAAATAATGTAGTTTCAGAAGTAAAATAAATAAAATCCTATTTTTAAACAACCTGCAGACACTTTGTACCTTGAGACTTTTGTTCAAGTACTCGTCTTCGCTCTTGCATGTCTTTCTCTGGAATGCCTTCCATGCCATAGATTTCCAGCTCTATGTCTGTCCTGCCTGGTATCGCGTTGGGGACTCCGTCTATCGTTTCTTTGTGCACCTGGAGGAATAGTAATTACCATGGAATATTTCACAATGTGTTTGTAGTTTACAGTCAGGCAACATGAACGTGAGCAGTCAGATCAGATTTGATGTCTTTGTACACATGCTTAGTGCTAAACCAGTTCCAACTTCTCTCCTGTTTACCCATCGTCTTACACAACGCTGCCCTACACAAACTAAAGTGTTTAATCACAGATATTTCAAGAAGCATTACATAGTAAATCTTCATTTAATCTTACTTTTTTTCATTTTTTTCCTATTTTAGCAAAAACCCTGCATTTCACCACCTCTGATGAATTACAGGTGACCACTTTGCAAACCTGGCAACCCTGTACATATACAACACAACACTGTTAGTGACCAAGATGACTTGCGACAGTGTTGTGTTGTATATGTACAGGGTTGCCAGGTTTGGAGGATCTGGCAACCCTGTATTTGAGAGAACTATTTTAGTAAAACTAGTAAAGCAGATGTGTTAGTAGCTGACGTGTGATGGTGTTTTGCTCAGGAGGACAGTAAACAGGTGGTGGAGTGTACATGATCAGGTGAAGGAGAAGAATAAATGCCAGCTGGCTGTTTTTTGCTGTTTTTACAGCTATGCGAGTAAACAACAGAAGCCAGCGTGGGCTCACCCACTATGCACGAGTACATGCAAAAAGATACATGAAATCTGATCTGACCTGTCACATTCAAGTCGCATGTCTACAGCTCGGATACGTATCTGACCTAGAACCACATATGAAAGTGACTCAAATCTGATTTGACACGTCCATACATCCCTGAAAAGATTAGATCTGAACCACATTAAGACAAATGATCGATTTTGCATCACTTCAGCCTGTTAATGTGAACACAGCCAGAGACGTTATGCCTAATTCTTTTATTATCTGATTAAAATAAAGTGTGTAACTTACCTGCATACAGTGTATTGCTAGTCCAGGTCCTGTGTACAGCTTTTTATGACATATATGACATTTGAAGTGTTTGGCCTTTTGATGCTGGATTAAAATTTTCTCATCATCAAAGTCTCTGTTGCAGTACCTGTAAACCTGATTAAGGCTTATAACTCAGACTGAGCAAACATGACAAGTCAAAATGCACCAAAAATACCACAAACTTCTCTCAGAGCTCATCCAGATGTTCAGAGGTGTCAAGAATAGTAGACTAGTCACAGTCAGACTTGCTGTGCTCTTATAGTGTCCCTCAGGGCTCAATTACTGGACCACATTAAATAGTGAGAGCTTCATTAAGAACTACTAGTGCGTCTCTGGGATTGATATCCATCCATCTAGAGGGAGTCATATTACAGCAGAACAGGTACCGTAAGCACCATTTTATTTATATGATAATTTATACTTTAATATATACTTTTCAGTAGTCATAAATAGCCTAGTTGATTCGTGCAGATGTTAATGACTACAGTGGTTTAGGACATAATGACTTCCTGTGCTCTTATGGTGGCCTCAGCATTGTTTTATGCATATTTTATAGTCATTACACAAATATTTCAAACCTTTTTGTTTTAATGTTGATACAATTTCAACAGTTATTTAACTACAAATTAAATATTCTAATAATTTGAGATTATGGATTTCTGATTTTCACCAGCAGCAAGTCTTATTGATAAACTTTAAAACAAAATTAAAATCTAAAAACATTTTTACACTTTTTGTGTAACGAATATATAAAATATTCCAGTTTACCTTTTTGAATTGAATTATGAACAAAAATGAATTTTCAATATCCCTTTTTTAATGTGGCTTGAGAGATTTTGGCTATGGAGTTCTACTGGTTGTTAGCAACATTTAAAGTATTGAAATTTGGACTCCAAATGTTTTGGCTAACTGACTACATCAGAATTAAATGGAAAACCAATGACTTCATATAGTTCCTTCATACTGACAACACATTTACAGAACATGGATTAGCCTCACACAAAACTAATATTCTCAATGCTGAACCACTCTGGCATTGCCATTTCCATCAGGACCTTCTGTCTCATCATACTGTGAGGAAAAATATGCCGAGTCGTTCATAATGCAATTGGGCTATGATCATTCGAGAGATCAGACAACTCATGATATAAAGGGTCAAACGTATAAATAACAAGAATGTACAAAGTATTGGGAGGGGAATGGTAAGGGCCCACTGCCCCCATTGGTCCAGCCTGTGGAGGATCCTTGAGCTTGTCTTTCATGAGTTCAATGAGATTGTTGTCGTGATAATCAGGGAGGTTGAAGCAGCAGGATTGGTTAAGCACTTTGCAGAGCCCTCCTTTCTCAGCAAATAACAAACCCAATGTTAGTCTGTGTTGATTGACTGCTTCCTTAATCGCAGTGACTTCTTTATTCAACAATGTCAATGACTATTCAGTGTCTTTAGCTAACTGCAACATCCAATATGCCAGACCATTGATTTTGTTCAGTGCAATTGTGGTTCCAGGTTCTATATGGACTAAACAACCTACAGCAGCTCCTGGAGTGGTCCACAGGTCCGACAAGGTGTATCTATTGTGTTTACCAGGGGTATTTCAAATGGCCCTGGATGATCTTGTGTTGTGTTTGCAGTGCCCATCTTAAAGTTACTGGATATTTTCCTCTCATTAACGTGAGCATATTAACATTTAAAGAAGTTCTGCAATATCAGCATCATGTCATGCAAAAATATTACCCAGAATACAACTTGACAACCAGTTAGTAGCATCTGCAACACTACCATCAGTTACCACATTTGAGGCCAAATCTCAAGTTAACATTATTGTTTCTGCTACTAATTAACAGATAAAATTCACATGCACTCAGTCAGACATGACAGGTTTGGAGGCTAATGGTGTTAAAACACAAACTCAAGGGTCACAAACAGACACCAAAACTTCTCCGAAGCCACTCAAAGCTCTTTCAGATGTTAATGAAGGTGTCACAGTGGTTGTGGTTTAGGACAATTATTTTCTGTGCTCTTAGGGTGTCCACCAAGTGTCAATTATAGGACCACTAAAACCTTCATTAAGCAATATTAAACATGTTTGGAGTCCAAACATTATTGTTGCTAATAAGAAAACGCAATAGGCACCTAAATACTTGTGTACACCAAAACTTCTCAAACCTAATCGGGATCTTAATGAAAGGTTCAAATTTGAAATACGTCTTAGTTGTTTGACATCTGAGATGAAGTAGAAAAATGTAAAAGTATTTAAATATGAATATTCTGTATAGAAAATTACTTCACATAATATAAATAAGACATTTTACATTTACAGACATTACACTAAACTGAAAACATGAAGCTGATCAGCAAAAAGTCCAAATTTAGCTCATTTCAGAACTGCAGCTGAGAGGAACAGTGCTAACACTATGACTCAATAGTCACCTAAATTAGCCAAGAGTCGTTTTTGCAAAAAAAAAAAAAAAAAAAAAAAAAAAAAAAAAAAAGAGTCAGACATTAGTTAATAAACAATAAATACGACTATAAAATTTGGTATTTAACAATATTTGCAGAGTAAAACAAATATTTGAGTTTATTCGATTCATCGATTTCGATTGTAACAACGTAGTACAAAATTCAATTATGAATTCATTGAAACTAATATCTACACATTGAAACAAAAATTTTGTGTTTTAGATGGGTCCTTAGCGTGTGTTTGCAAGGCTCTTCAAAACGAATAAAAAAAAAAAAAAAAAAAAAAAAAAAAATGTATTCGTACTAAAAGAGTCAGACATTAGTTAATAAACAATAAATACGACTATAAAATTTGGTATTTAACAATATTTGCAGAGTAAAACAAATATTTGAGTTTATTCGATTCATCGATTTCGATTGTAACAACGTAGTACAAAATTCAATTATGAATTCATTGAAACTAATATCTACACATTGAAACAAAAATTTTGTGTTTTAGATGGGTCCTTAGCGTGTGTTTGCAAGGCTCTTCAAAACGAATAAAAAAAAAAAAAAAAAAAAAAAAAAAAATCATCGATTTCGATTGTAACAACGTAGTACAAAATTCAATTATGAATTCATTGAAACTAATATCTACACATTGAAACAAAAATTTTGTGTTTTAGATGGGTCCTTAGCGTGTGTTTGCAAGGCTCTTCAAAACGAATAAAAAAAAAAAAAAAAAAAAAAAAAAAAA